>JAHHZJ010006979.1:0-17854 GCA_021437245.1 Aegilops speltoides | reverse complement strand
TTTTGGCAACCACTTGCCTTTTGGCTTTGAAGTTATCCTCATCCGCAACAAAGTCAATCCTCCTCATCGAATTCTTCTTCTTCCCGCCCTCGTGGCACTGGCAGTCAAACCACTTGGAGTGCTCTCTCTCCATCATCCAAAACTGCTTTTCAGACTTGTAGCTGCTTCGAATCTCAACCGCAATTCAGACTGTTCGACCGGCTACTTCCATCGTACATGACCGATAACCTCGTGAAAAGAATAGGTATAGGCGTATAGAAGAGTTATCACAAACTCGCAGAGGTTTTTGCAAAAAGAATGAGTTCAAACATTAGTTTTAGGTTTTCACGTAATACATTTCGTCTCGACCGAAGTCTATAAATTCGTGAATCCGGTGTCTAAATGCACTATATACACCACTTTCGGTTGGACCGAAATGGGTTTCGGTTCAGCCGAGAGCACTAGGGTTTCACTAAATCCTTACTTCGTCTTACCGACGGTACATAACTCGGTTTAACCGAAAAGTGCAGCAATGACCAGAGGCCAAATCGTCAGTCCGAGAATGTAGAATCGGTCACACCGAGATGTGTTCGCGGAAACCTAACCCTAAAATTTTCACTAATTTTGTTCTATGATCTAATCATTGATAGGAAGATTTTAATCTTGGCAAGAAACTAGGCAAAGCCTATCGGGCATTGAATCAGCGGTTGAGCACGAGAGGGATGAAACTCACCCAACTGGTGGAGTTCACTACAGCGCAACGGCGCCGATGAGAAAGACCGCTGACGGCGATGGAGACCTGCGGCAAGGGCGACAAAGGACGGCGGAGACGATCCAAAGACCAAGGCGACGGCAGCGAAGGGTTTGAGGGCGAGGCGCTTTGAAGAAGTAATCATCAACGCTGTCCTCGTATATATACCTTCTTCGTCAACGGGGACCGAGTTGAACTCCTTGGGACCGAGATGGTTAATCGCGTGCGCCATAACACTTCGTCAATGCCGCGGGCGGGGCGGCACCTATGGGCCGGGAGGCTTCTTCGTGAGTGCGGTACGAGGGCGGAGGAGTACGTAGAGAGCAGATCGAGGCATGCGCGCTGGCGATTTTTTTTTACCCAAATTGGCCGCTGCGCGGACGCTGTGAAACCCTAATACCGCTGTTTGTGTTGTATTTGATCTTGCTCGAATGCGAAAATGATGGTGGTGTGGTGTTGAGGAATTGAACTAGCCGAACCCCAAGGCGCGAGAGTTGCCAAGGATTCAACCCCTCCCACGCAGTGCATGGGCCTCTTTTATAGGGCTATAATCACCAACAAAAGTCAACGTAGGGAGAAAGGGGTAAAATGTAAAAGAGGTAGTAAGTTGAACAAAAGGAACAAAGGCAGCTACAAGTTGCTTGAACAAGGGTTTCTACCTACTTTTGATAAGAGGGGACAAAGGCATTTAATGCCCTTCACCGTCGACTCCAAAAGTTCCCTCGCCTTGCATCTCCGCTTGCCACGGGCGATGGATCCACCACTGCGGAGTGCCACTGCACCTCCATGCAGACAGCGATCCGCCACGCTGGCTCTCGGAGAGGGCCTGGCGACGCCAGGCAGATGAGCTGGAGTGCGGGCAGGAAGGCATTTCTCCCGCAAGTACTTTTGCCGGGTCTTGATCTTGCTTGCCCGGGAGCTTGTCGGGCTTTAGACTTGCCTCTTCCCTATTCTCACCGACGCCAGAGAACGCCGGGCGTGGTCTTCTCGTGATATAATCTTTCTAGTCCTCCGGGCGAGCTCTTCTCGCCAGGGCCTTGCGTGAGTGATGTAATCTTGAGCTCGAACGGCCTTCCCGCAAGCTCCTCTTGCCGGGTCTCTGATCTTCCGTTTTGTACACTTTTGTTCTTGAATGGCTCGATATGGAGTAGGAATGGTCTCCAAGAAGCATGTGGTAAATCCAGCCGCTGGGAGCTGCAAATCGTCAGGTAATGTTGGGGTACCGAGGTACCCCTACCTTAGTACAATCGACAGAGCCCCCTGGCCTGGGGCCACACACTGCAAGCTGAAGGCCGTTGGGCAGTGCCCAAGACAAAGGTAATGGGCAATCAAGGCCCACTTCGTAAGCCGATTCCACTTCCGCTTCTTTCTCGCTGCCTCCCCCGCAACAAGACACTGGCCGATTAAGGGCGTCAGGATGGGACGCGCTCCACGTTTCTTTAATGAGAAGGACCGATGCGCCACTTTTCCCATAAAAAACAGAGGAAGCGGTGCGGGTCTCTCCTTCGCTTTCATTGCTTCTTCTTCCTCCTCCAGAATCCTCTTTGCGCTTCGCCCGCGATCTCCGCTGCTTCAAGGCTATGCGTCACTTGCCGATTTTTCTGCCCTTCCTCGCCGCCCGCCATGGCCCTCAAAACCAGGAAGGGAAGGGAAAGGCGGAGAAGACCAAGAAGGAGAAATCCGAGCAAAAGCGGAAAACTCGCCCAGACATGCGGAGGGAGAACGTCGCTTTCCCGGCGCATGCCTCGGGCGCGCAAGAACTCTGGGGCAAGTATTTTTGTTCCGGGGCCAAGAGGACCACGGGCAGCATCCTCTACCAGTAGCTCATCCGCCGCCACCATGGACAACTATCCTGGCGGGTACTATTTCTTCGCAGCCTTCTTCCACTGTGGTCTTTGTCCTCCTTTTCTGAATTCTTCGCGATATCATGAACACATATGGCTTCCACCTTCTTGATTTCACCCCCAACGCCATCCTCATTAATGGCGGTTTTCGTGATACATGTGCGAAAATTTCATAGGGATACGCCCAAATGTAGCTCTGTTCAGCACTTCTTCACTCCCAGAGCAGAGCCTGGCTCCCTCCTCCTCGAGGGATTTTTGGGTTTTCCGTCTCAACTTGAAGGAGTCAGATTTTGCCGGGAGCTCACGCGCAAGTGGGAGGAGTGGCGTGCAGACTGGTGCGTTGGATCGTCGAAGACGCAGCCGCAGTTCTTTCACTGCCGCAGGCACAACGCCCATCGTGGCGCGGGCAGAGATCGGAGCGAAGTCGATTCGACGACATCAAGCTTGACGTCGTTCTCATCCGGATTCTTCGCCTTCGGAGAAGCGAGGCTGCCCGCAGTAGGTAGGGCGCCGCACTTCCTCCGGCCAGCCAGATTGCTTCTCTCCAAGACAGAAAAGGCCGCCTAGGGAGTACGGGCGCGCTGGGATAAAATGAGGCTGCGCCCGGCTGAACTTTTTAACTTCACAACGCCGGAGCCGAGGGGATGGTCCGGGAACTTTCAAATATGACCCGCCCATCCGTAGTGGTTCGGGATTCGAGCGTGGTGCGCTCTTCAACAAGATCACGCTCGATCGCCTTTGTCGCCATGATGCCCGCGATTCCGCACGGCGCGGGAGCGCACATGGATTCCGCCGAGCTAATAGACGCTTCAACTTTCTTCGACACTTTTGAGGAGGTGGCGAAGAACAAAGACGAGACCCGGGTCCGACATTCGGACACCACGGATCAGAGCTCACCAGATATAGCTTCGCCGAAGAGGCTGCCTAGCCGCTGCAAGGCAGGAGCTGCTCGGGTTGCACGCCCGAGGAGGCAGAGGTCGCAGAGAGTCTCTGCCGAGTTGAGGCGGCGGAGATTTGCAGACTCGCTGCAACTTCTTCCGCACGACGCCGGGTCCCTCTTCGAGGCACTCCGGGATCCCCGGAATCGCGGGCCAGGCCGCTGCAAGAGGTGGTGCTGCCGGAGGGAGCCGAGGCGCCAGGGAGCGGAGGCGCCTGAGGGAGCGGAGACGCCAGAGAAAGGGGTCGCAGCGCAGAAGGCGCTGGTTCCGTGAGCCAGCCGGGCGAGGAGGAGGGGAGGATGCCGGTCGCCGAGGATGCCGGGCGGTCCACGGATTTTACGACGACGCACTTCCTCAGCTGCCGTTTGAAACCTCCTCGCCGGGCGAGCCCTGCTGCTCACTGAAGCTCTGCTCAGGCGGGCGACGGAGCGAAAAGCAAGCAGGTCCCCCTGCAACTACTTCCTCGCTTGGCCGCAAGCTTCCTGGGAGTCGAGCCGCTAAGGGCGACCGGCGACCTGACATGGCGGAAGCGACTCAAGCCACAGCTACAGCAAAGGCGCCTGGTCGGTGCCGAGCGGACAGGGGTCTTGAGCGGAGCGGCGGCTCCGCCCACCTCGGTCCCGACTCGCCCAGGCTGGCCTCAGAGCCCCCAGCCCCGAGGACCGCTAAGCGCCTGAGAGGGTCTTCGCCTCCTCCTAGAGCCGACGCGACCTGTGGGCGATGATTTCTCCGCCTTGAGCTAAGACGACGAGGAGGAACAGGGTACCGAGATCTTCATCTTCTTAAATTTCGCTTTGATTATTGTTGAGGCTGATCTTGTTTTTTTGTGTTGATTTCAGGACCTTGACCGAGGGCGGGCGAAGAGCCAAGGTGCCCGTGGTCGAGGTCATGGACGACTCGCCTCAGAGGCGACTGGGACGGCTGGGAGCTAAGCTTGCCGGACCCGGAAGGTTGTCCCGAGGAGCAGCCCCAGCGCAGCCCCCCCAGCAGATGTCCGGGTCCCGTGACTCTTCGCTTGCCGGACGCTGGCTCGGAGATTTCGCCTTGTTCCAATATCTTGACGTGCTTGTCTTGACTTGTGCAGAGATGGAGCCGCAGGGAGCATCCGGAGGTCGCCGAGGAGCCGGGCAGCCCCTCCATCCTCGCCAAGGTTGGACTCCCCGGCAAGGGAGAGAGTCCCGCCAAGGGTGGGTACTCCGCCAAGGGCGAGTACCCCGCCAAGAGCGAGCAGCCCGGCGAGGGCGGCCACTCCGCCAAGGGATAGTTCCCCGGCAAGAGAGCCCGCCGCTGACGACGTCCGCCAATGTAAGTTCTGCGACTTTGTCTTCTTGGCGTTGTTTCTTTTTGGATATTTGCTTGAACTTCTTTTGCTTTTTCTTCTTCTTCTTCTAGATCCTCCTCCTCCCCCCGAGCAGATGGAGACGGAAGTCGCCATTGAGGAGGAGGAGGACGTGCGGGGTGGCGACGGCGACGCCCCTGTCGTCGAAGACGCGGCGGGAGCCGCCGGGCCACATATGCCAGAGACCGCTCCGGCCGCAGACGCAGCGGCCGAAGGGGGGAACGGTGGCCGCACCACCGGCCCGGAGGCGGCGGGAGCATCAAGTGCTGCGCCGGTCACCGACCCCTCCGCCGGAGAGGAGCGGTCCGGCTACTACCTGGAAGCCCCCAACGGTGTCTTCATCCAGGTGCCGTGGGGTTCCTTTGCGGGGTTCCCCGTGGAGGGCGAGGCCTTTGATGGGAGATCCTCGCCCGGGTTTGAAGGTTGTCGAGGGATTCCGCGGGAGCGGCGGGCCCGATGAGGAGAAGCTGCTTCACCAGCCTCGCCCTTTATCGGGCCAGACAGCGGCTCGCTTCCGGGAGGCCTCCCGCCGCCAAGGCCGAGGAGATGGAGAAGCGCGCGGCGGAGCTCAGCGCCGCCAATCAGGCTGCTCTCCGCGAGGTGGCGGAGAAGCGCGAGCAACTCGCCGGAGAGTATGAAGAGTGGTTGCTGGAGAAGGCCGAGGCCGAAGAGCAGCAACGGCTCGCCGGGGTGGAGCTGTCCCGGCGAGAAGGAGAACTCATCCAGCGGAAGGTCAACCTCGACGCCCACGAGGAAGACCTTGCCGCACGGGAACAGGCCCTTGGCGGGGAACTGAAGGAGGCGAAGGACGCCGCGGCTGCCGCGGAAACCGCCAAGGAGGATCTTGCCGCCAAAGTCGCAAGAGCCGGAGGAGTTGTGAAGGCAGCGAGGAGAAGGTCATCAAGGCCATCACGGAGCGTGAGAAGGATGCCCACACCAACTCAGAACTCCAGGGGCGCCTCTCCAAGAAGGGCGACGAATTGAAGGCCGCCAAGGACTCCATCGAGGGTCTTGAGCTTCAAATCTCGCTGAAGGACTCGCTCGACGCTGCCCGGGACCGGAAACCAAGTCAAGGAGGAACTCCGCGAGGAGCGAACCTGGTGGCCAGCGCCAACAAAGCAGCCGAGGACTTCCGCCAGATCGCCGAGGTATGGACCGAGGACTTGGTATCTTCAAGGTCCGCCATTGACCAGAGTTGCCGGCGCCAAGCCGGAGCACCTCATCTACTCCCCGGATCCAAACCTCGCCTACACCGCCAAGCTCAGCCTCTTCTTCGTGGGGATCGCGCCGCCGCTGCAATCTGGAGAAGATCCTCGCAAACTTGCCGAGGAGACTCGCCGCCGTCAGGCGTGGAACCATGGAGCGCGGTCGACGAAGATTGTATACCGCAATCCCGGCGTGAACTCACCAACGTTCGCAGCTTGCCGGCCGACGCGAAACATGGAGGCTCAAGGAGCAGGTCGCCCACATCATCGCCAAAGTGAACAAGATCTCCAGTGATGGAGGGCGCATCACGAGACTAGGCCTCCTTTATCTTTATCTCTTTTTTTGTTGTCGCACATAAGTTGCTATGAACTCATTAGTCATTGCGATGTTATTCCTTGTAAGATATTACCTTTATTTTGATCAAGAGATGCAAGGTTATCTCCCTTGTTTTGATTCTCAACTTCGCATGCTTCAACTTTACGCTTCTAGGAGTTTTGCCGCAAGGAGCCCTTGTCACGAAGCGCCGAACTCAAGCAGCCCATTGGCCAAGGTCTCACCGCAAGCAACCTTGCTGCGGGCTCGTCGCAACGCACTTAGCTTGCCGAGCGGACTCGAAACGAAACAAGGGCGCAACACTTTGTCGCTGCTCACTTAAATCGCTGAGCGTGCTCGACGACAAGATAAGGGTGCGGCTATCCACGGTAGGTTCCTCCGAGCACAAGTTTTCCATACAAAGTGTGGTTGTTCAAGGAAGGCAACTTAAAATTTAAAATTTTGAGCTGCTCAAATCCTCGATAACTTAGCTTTCGCGCTTATGCACTCTCCGCAAGCTTTTCTTTCTTGAACAGAGCTTGGTTTATCCTCCGCTTCCTTCCCCGCAAACTTGTGCACGAGGAACGCTTCTTCGCTTAAGAGACAAGGAAAGAGAAGGAGGAAAACGAAGATATGGCCTTTCGGCGCGCTATTGCTTGTCGGATATGTGTGTCGCATTTAAAATGCCAAATAATTCATGCAAATAGCAAAGAAAGGCATGGGAAAAGGCAAATATCGCAAAACACGTAAACTTTATTGTCGCATCGGGGTCTCATACCGCTTTGTACAAAGGGTTACATGCAACGGCGCAAAGCTTTGTACAAAAGGTGGTTGCCGGAGCGGATCACGGCAACCGCGCTTTATGGGTAAACTTGCGAAGATGCTCTATGTTCCAGAGTTGCTCACCGGTAAGCCTTCTTCGGTCTCGAGGCGGACAGCGCCGGCCTCGTGGACTTGTCTCACCCGATAAGGGCCTTCCCACTTTGGGCCAACTTGTTGGAATTCTTGGCGGATCGAACGCGCCAAGAACAAGGTCGCTTTCCTCGAGACTCCGGCTCGACCTTGCGGTTATGGTAGCGGCGCAAGGCTTGCTGGTATCGAGCAGCTCGACAAAGAGCTCGAGACGCCCTTCCTCGAGGAGCAATGCGCCATCTTGCCGCAGCTTGCTCTTGCTCGAGCTCATCATAAGCGAGCACTCGAGGAGATCCGTGATACGAAGTTCCGTGGGGAGAACTGCTTGCCCATAGACTAGAGCAAAGGGTGTCTGTCCGTGGCTCGATTTGGTGTCGCTCGATTGACCAAAGAGCCGCCGCAGCTCCTCTATCCAATTTCTTCCGCACTTGCGCAGCCTCGTCGAAAGTTCTTGTCTTGAGTCCGCAAGCAGCTTCAGCATTGGCCCTTTCGCTTGACCGCTGCTTCTTGGGTGAGCAATGGCTTAAACAGACCTTTGGCGCCAAGGTCTTGGACGATCGCATGAAGGTGCGATTAGTGAATTGTGTACCGCTGTCGGTGATAATCCCGTTAGGGATCCCAAACGCATACAATCGACCAAGAACTTGATCGCCGATCGGGTTGCCACCTTTCTCACCGCTCCACTTCTGCCACTTTGTGAACTTGTCGATTGCTACGCATAAGATTCAAAGCCCCGACAGCATGGGGAAGGGGCCGAGGATATCGAGCCCCTGCATCGAGAAGGGCCAGGATAAAGGGATTGTTTGGAGAGCTTGAGCTGGCCGATGAATCTGCTTTTGCATGGAATCGCACGCTTCACACTTGGTTACTAGTGCTTGCATCTTGAGGGCTTTCTGCCAAAGAACCCTTGCCGAAAGCTTTCCCGCAAGCGCTTTGCGCCAATGTGGTGGCCGATATGCCTCCGTATCTTCGCCAACAGCTTCTGCCCATCTTCCCGGAGATGCACTTCAGCCTCCGACACCATTGAGTTTTCTTCTCGATGTTTCGTTGTCCACTTAACCGGTACATACTTGACTGTCTGGTTATCTTTTCTATTTCTTCCGGTCGTCGGAAGTTCTCCGCTTTGCAAGAAACGGACGATCCGCTGCGCCCATGCCGGAGCTTGGGGCTCGACGGCAAGGACTAATGGCATGAGGGTCCGCTGAACCTCCTCAGCTTCACGGCAAGGATCTCTGCTCGCCGAGCTGAAGGTCCCCGCAAGCTTGCCGGGCAAGGCTTGTCGGAACACTTGTTTAACCGCACAGATCCGAGGATCTGAGGAGCAAACTGTTCTCGCCGCTCGTCCGCTGATCTTGGGGACTTTGGCGCGGCCTCAAAGAGATCCGCCGCAAGTAGTCGCCGGAGACCAACTTTCTTCTTGACTGCCCAATTGATGGTGTGACGGATGGTTGAGTCAGCTTGAGCAAGAAGGTCCCTCGGTTCCACAGTAACTTCATTGAAGCACACTTTGAAAGGCCATCCGCGATTTCATTCTCGAGCTCTCGACATGCTCCATCTGCAAGCCTTCAAAGCGCCTCAAGCTTCCTCACTTCATCTACATAAGCTTCCATCAAAGGGCTCGTAACTCTTGTTAACTTGCCGACCACCAACCGAGAATCTCCCCAAGACAATTAACTTCCCGATCCCAAGTTCGCCGCAATCTCGAGGCCGCGAGCAAACCTTCATATTCAGCAGTGTTGTTTGTCGCTTGTTCTTTGGGAAGTGCATCCGATAACGATTTGAGGTGCTCTCCGTGGGCGCGATGAGCACCACGCCGCACCGGGCGCCTTTGCAGCGAGAAGGCACCATCAAAGTACATTACCCATTCACTTGTCGCTTGTTGTACGGGTGTACTTGTTTCTTGGACTTCTTCATCCGTGTTGGGGTCCATTCTGCTATGAATTCTGCCAAAGCCCGCTCAGATGGTTGAAGTACTTTCAAACTTGAGTCCAAAGCTCGACAGCTCCAAAGGCCCACTCAACGATCCCGCCTGCCTGCTTCCGGGTTGTGCAATATCCTCTTCAGCCGGAAGCGAGTGACCACCGTTATCTCGCAGTGCTCGAAGTAATGGCGCAGCTTTCGAGGCCATGAGGAGGCCGAAAAGCAGCTTTTTGCACCCTGTAGTATCTTGATCTAGCCCCTCAAGAAGGGAGCTTACAAAATACACCGGGCGCCGCACCATCTTCTTCCGCACCTCACCCTGCTCCTGCGTGGAGTTGTCCTTGTCGGGCCAGAGCTTGTCGGGCAGCCTCGCTTGTCGCCGGGCTCGCTTGCCGGTGGTGTAGCCTCCTCGCCTTGACTCCTCTCCACATTAGCGCAGCACTAACCATTTGGTTGGTTGCCGCTAGGTACAGCAGCAACTTCTCTTGTGGTTTAGGTGCGATAAGTATTGGGGTGGAGGATAGGTATCGCTTCAAATCTTGCAGCACTGCCTCCGCTCGAGTCCACTTCATGGGGCCTGCCTTCTTCAAGATTTTGAAGAAAGGTAGGGCGCTTCGCAGACTTTGAAATGAACCTACCGAGGGCAGCCACACAACCTGCGTAGCTTCTCGACATCCTTGACTCGCTTCGGGCCTCGATCTGCTCAATGGCTTTAATCTTGTCGGGTTGGCTTCAATCCTCTCTCAGGATATTAAAGAACCCGAGAAGCTTGCCGAGGGAACTCCAAAGACGCACTTCTCGTGGTTCAACTTTAGCCAGATCTTGCGCAGGTTCTCAAATGTCTCTTCCAAATCTTGAATCAAGCAGTATCTTGTTTTGCTCTTCACCACGATATCATCCATGTAAGCCTCTACATTTCTCGGGATCTGTGGCTCAAAAGCAGTATACACTACCTTGCAAATGTTGATCCTGCATTCTTCAGTCCAAATGGCATGCGATGAAGCAATAGGTGCCACATGGAGTGATAAACGCAGTCTTCTTCATCCTCTTTGGCCATAAAGATCTGGTGATAGCCCGAGTATGCATCAAGAAAGCGTAGTAGCTCACATCCCGCAGTTGGAGTCAATAACTGGTCGATGCGCCGCAAGGAATGGATCCTTGGGACATGCTTTATTCACATCGGTGAAGTCTATACACAGCCTCCATTTCCCGCTGGCCTTGGCGCATTCGCATTTACTCGGGTTTGCTAACCACGCCGGATGGATCACACCGACTAGGCCTCGCTGCCTCTAGCTTCTTGATTTCTTCGCCGATGAATTCTTGGCGCCCACGGCTTGCTTCCTCACTTTTTGCTTGACGGGTCACAGATGAGGGCAAACGGCAAGCTTGTGCTCAATTACCTTCCCGGGAACACGGGATGTCGATGGTTGCCATGCAAACACATCAACATTCGCCCGCAGGAAGGCAACGAGCGCCGCTTTCCTATTTGTCGTTGCGCGGCACCGATGGTAAAGGTACCACCAGTGCCGCCCTCCTTGGCGGACACCTTCTTGGTTGCCGCGGAGCAGCCATTCCTTTTTACTTTGCCGGGAGCTCGACGGACGCCCTCGACGGCAGCGCAGCACCAAGAGGTGCGGTTGCCGGAGGGGCCCCGAGCACTTGCCGACTTGGTTCGCTTTCTTCCCCGGGAGCTTCAGCGCAAGTGTATCCTTGTTTGCTTGTTGCCGCCGCGATCCCGTAGATCTTGTCGTGCAGATAAGCCGCTTTCTTGTCGCTGCGATGTGATGACGCTTTATCGCCCCGCATCTTGAGCACGCTAGGCATAATGGAAGCCGCCATGAACTTGGCGAGGGCGGATTTGCCGAGTATTCCGCTGTATGGCAACGGAATATCGGGCGACGCCGAAAGTAATGCGCCAGTCCTGAAATTGAGCTCCCGCCAAAGGTCACCGCAGAGTGATCTTTCCTTGGGCTTGCTCCGCCCCGGTTGATTCCTTGAAAGAACCGGTCTCTTCGAGCTCGCCATCCGGATTTGGAGTTTCTGACCACAAAGCAGAGGAAATCAAGTTCAGCCTGCCCTCGCCACCAACCAACATTTTGGTGACCTTGAGGTTGCGGATGGTGGCGAGACCAGCATCGCAGCACCCGACCGCAGTGGTGCGGCCGTGGTGATCCTCAAGATCAAAAATGATGGGCGGCTGGACCATTTGAGGAGCTCACATGACTCCATGGGCGGCTCGCCTGATTCACCTCACGCACTCCACCGCTTTAGCTGGCGGTGGGAGGTGTGCAAGGAGGCGCCACCGCCGACGCACAGTGACCTCCGTGCCTTCGAACTCCCGCCGCTGTCATCCTCATCCTCCATGTCTTCGCTGCCGTTCATCCTTGTCGCGTCCCGAGAAGGTCGATCACCTGTCGCCGCTTGGCCTTGCCGGTTGCCCCGGGCCGCTGAACGGCCGCTTTGCTAGGTTTCCTCCGCCACCTTGGCCCTCTCCTTGTCGCTACTCTCACAGATTAGCTTTTTGTTGCTCGACGAGATAGTCGACGCTGCTTTGCAATTATAGAGATCGTGCCCTTGGCGTGTGGATTTTGCAAGATTGCTTGCCGGGCAGTCCGCTTGTCGGCTGCCGCCATAGGCAGCTCCTTGTCGGAGTCGCCAGCCTGTGTTTGCTTGGCGGAGCCTTGCCGGACTTCGGCGGCAAGTACCACTTCCTTGTTCTTTTTCCTCGACTGTTTTGTCAGCCGGGCGCTTTTTGCCGGGCGACGCTGCCGAGTCGCTCTCCCGCGCCAGATCCTCCCCGGGAGCCTCCTCCTTCTTCCGCAGCACATTTATCAGCCTGTAGCATAGAGCTCACGACATCCCGAATCTTGGTCATCGCCATCTCTTTCACGCATGCGCGCGTTACGCACGCTCGTGGAACGCGCCGATAACCGCGGGCAGGTGGACATCGGGATGTCAGGTGCACACGGCTGAAGCGCTGATGTACTTGGCGCAGGGATTCTCCTTCCTTCGGGCCAAAATGTGGAGATCGCCTTCCGGTCGCGGAGGTTTGTGGCCGCCAGAAGGCGCCCAACAAACTGATGGCAAAGGTCTGCCTAAGAGGAAATGGAGCTTTCCGCAAGTGCATAAGCCAAGAACGAACGCTCGCCTAAGCACGAAGCGGAAGTAGTTCGCCAGATCTTCGTCGCGCTTCGCAGCCTCGCACCGCGATGGTGTAGACACCGAGGAACTCCGAGGGTGCGCTTGCCGCCGCATTTCTCCGCACGCCGGGCTTGAAATTCTTCATGCCGCCACCGACGCGCCGCAGCTCGTGGGTGAACGCCGCAGCTCGCCGCAGACGGTAAGTCGCTCGCTCACCGCTGGCCGACAGCGTGCTCCCGCCCTACCGTCCGATTGTCGCTGGTCTTCGGGCGACGCTCGATCAGAGTTCGAAGGCTTTCTTGCCGATCATCGAGGACTCGCGCTGCGATCCCGACGAGCCTGCTGGGTCCGACGATGCCGTGGAGCTGCTGCCGGCTTGCTGTTCCGCGGGGGGCGCCTTTTTGCTTCCGCTGCGGGAGTGCACGGTGGTTGCACCCCCGGCGTCTTGTCGCCGCCGCCTTCGTTCTTCGGGCTTGCCGCGCGTGTGAAGCTACCGCGCTGTGGACGGTCGCATTGTTGGCGAAGGCGCAACAGGCTCGATGGTAGCCTCCAGCCTTCGGCCTTGTCCGCTGTCGGAGGGAAGTCGAGGAGCACGGCGCTCAGTGAGCGCTTCGGCAGAGTGGGAGGAAGCGAGCGCAGCAAGGCGGGGAGCGGACGCGCCGACTCCCAACAGTGTTAGAAGGAGCAGGTCCTGTCCCATGCGCTTTTGCTTGCCTCGTGGTTCGGACGGGGTCCGGAATATCCTGGGCGAGCCTCCGGTGATGTCCCTTGCTTCCAAGAGGGCGGATACTCACCTCCCGCGGGTATGGCGGCGCTGGCCGGGTCGTCACAAGGCTGAGATGGGCGGTGGATCCACGGAAACCGAGGCGCGGTCATCCGGCCCCTGTCCTCCTGGATCCGGTGGTGCGCGAAAGTGCCTTGCCGGTGTCAATTTTCGACGGGCGCTCTCTCCGCCCACCGGGCTGGTTCCGTGGCGGCGGTGAGACGCAGACGGGTTCTGCAGAACTCCCGAGGCCCTCGCCTGGGGCCAATGGCGCAGCTTGCCGGCGAAGGTTGCTGACGTAAATTGAGAGGTTGATGAAGAACGCCGTTGCTGATCGCTGGATCAGGTCTCGCGATAACTCGACGCTTCTTTACCGGGCGCCAGAGATAAATCAAGGTATGGGGCGGCACCTATGGGGTCATGGACCCCTTCGTGAGCGCGGTACGAGGGGCGAGGAGGCACAGAGAGCAGATCGAGGCGAGCAAGGCGGGCGATCTACCCAGCTTCGGCCGATGGACGCTTTGAAACCCTACTGCTTTTAGGTTAGATGATCTCCAGAATGCGAAAGTCGGTGGTGTCGAGTGAATTGAACTAGCCAACCCCAAGGCGCGCCAGAGTCGCTTCAGATTCGAACCCCACCCACGCTGTGCATGGGCCTCCTTTTATAGTGCTAAGGGGTCACCAACAGTGTCAACGAGGAGAAAGGGGTAAAAATGTAAAAGAGGGTAGTTGGAATAGAAGGAAACAAATGACACAAGTTGTTTGAACAAGGGCTTCTACCTACTTTTGACAGAGGGGACAAGGCATTTAATGCTCGCTCGCCGCTAATTCCCCAAAAGTTCCCGCCTGCCTGCTTGCCACGGGCGATGGATCCACCATCGCGGAGTGCCACCGCACTCATGTCTAGCTCATGACCCATCCGCCACGGCCTCTCGAAAGGGCTGCACAGCGGCACGCTGGGCAGATGAGCTGAGGCGGGCACAGCAGTAGGTCTCCGCAAGTACCTTGCCGGGTCTTGACCTTGCCGGCCCGGAGCTTGTCGGGCTCAGGACTTGCCGCCTCGACCCTCGACGCAGAATGGCCGGGCGTTGTCTCTCGTGATATAATCTTCAGTCTTCCCAAGGAGCTCCTCTCGCCAGGCCTTGCGTGAGTGATGTAATCTTGAGCCTGGTACGGCCTTCCCGGCAAGCTCCTCTTGTCGGGTCTCGATCTTGCCTCCTTCGTGACACTTTGTTCTTGAATGGCTTGATATAGAGCAGAATGGTCTCCTGCAAGCATTGGTACTGACGTCACTGGGAGCTAGCATCGTCATGCTACGTTGGGGTACCGAGGTACCCCTACCTTAGTACACTCGACAAAGCTAGCCTGGAATTTGTAACTCGGTTTCACCGAGGTGAAAACCTAGATCAATCCAAGTGATTTTGGTCTCGTCCATTTGAGTATATCGGTTGACCGAAAGTACTTAGAAGGTTTTGGAAGTTAGGCTTTGACGGATCGGTGGCTCCGAGTGCTACTCACCTGTCCTGTCCGAAAAGTCTTGTTCAAAGTTTGTGATATAAGCATGAATAGAGTTTGAGACAAGAAAGCATGGATAGCTAGGAGGAACTTAGGCATTCTTGTCCATCCATTTGGTCAAAAGAGAAATCCGAAAAAGACCAAAGCAACAAATGGATGTCCTTGAATGGATAAAATCATGCATCCAACATGCTCACACAATAAGATAGCAAATGAAATATGTGTCAAACATGCACAAACAAAACACTAGCTTCTAGCAACAATTTGGCGATGACTAGGTCATCTATATATGAGTATATTGACTTAGGAGTCAAATGAGAACATTTGATCATAGGTCATACTCATCGCTTAAGCACAAGTGGGGTTACCACTTTTCCATAAAGCATTAATGTGTTCACATCATTAAAAGATGATTTAGCTCATTTCTTTAGAGCAAAGCTCCCTTGATGTGAGAACCCCTTTCAAAGGGTCAAACTAACCTTGGGTTGTCGTGAAGACTTCATGTAGATGTTGAAGAGTGGATGCTCAATGTTGATGAAGATCATCAAGAGTTGGGAGCAATCCTTTGATTCGGCACTTTCAATACCTACATGGGTTAGTCCCACAAGGAACAAACAAGGATATCCATGGACATAGATTGAAGTACACAATAGATGATGTCCATGAAAGCAATGATTACCTTGTCCCTTGACTTACCAACATGAGGGTTTGTGACTCCATGAACTAGTGCAAGATGTGGAAGTTGATTGCACAAGTTCTTGCCAAAATGAATGTGAGTGAAGTATCGCTATGAGTCACCTCAAGAACTTTCTAGTTCTTCTTCTTCGATCCACATCATCTTGATGGGAATCCTTGGGGTAGTAGTTGAGCTTGTCGAAGTAGAACTTGAAGTAGCCTTGGGAACCCACTTGACCATGGCCTTGGGTGCTTCAATGAATGCATCAATCTCCTCTTGAAGCTTGTCCTTGCCTTTTAGCTTGTGGTCTTGTGGTGGAAGGTCATCTTGAGCTTGTTCCTTATTTGAAGAAGTAGGATCATACTTCTTCTCTTGAGAAACAAACTTTGGAGTGGGATATTGACCTTCTTCCCATTCAACACCCTCGGCGCTGAACTTTCGCCAAAACCAATTCCTTGATTCTTCCTGTCTTCCTTGCTTGTAACAATTTCTCAAAGCTCTTGCTTCCGCAAGACTCTTGTAGACACCTTTCTATAATCCCTTTCAATAGACTATTTTCTTGCTCAAGTGAAACTTGGCTTGAAACATTGTTAGTGGAATCAAGAGAATTACTAGAAGTAACAACATTTGATTTGGCATGATTATTGTTACTACTAGATGAAGAATTTTTCTTATGCTTGTCATGCTTAGTTTTAATAGGTGGCAAGAAATTAGACAAGAGAAGTCGCTTGGCAAGATATGAAGAACTCTTCTTTCAAGATCGCATTGATAGCTTTTAGAAACTCATGCTCTTGCTCTAGATTGAGCTTCTCGCGTAGCTTCTCATGAGATCTTAGGAGCCTCTATGATCTTCTTGAGTTGTTTCATGAGCTAACTTAAGAGTGTTTAGTTCTTTAGTTAGACGCTCAATCTCCTTCATAGCATTGTCATTCACTTCTTCTCGACTATAAAGACTATTAGCATGTTCATCATTACTAAGCTCACTAGATTTGTCATGTAAAAGCTCATCTTCACCAAGCAAATCATCCTCATCACTATCAAAGTCAATAAACTCAGTGGTGTGATACCTTGGGGCCTTTTGCCATGAAGCATCTTCCAATTCCCTCATTTGGTGAATCAAATATGTCGAGGAGTTGGAGTTGGAGGACACGAGAGCAAGACCGCAACACCTTCATCTTGATCAGATTCGAGTTGGAGTGATAGCTTTTTGAGTGATTGTTTGAGTCGGAGCCGAAACCCATTCACCAACATGAGCTTGATGTTTTCTTCTTGTGTAGCTCCTTGATGACTTGTCTTTCCTTTCCTAATCCTTGCTTCTCCGAGAGGATCTTCGCTCATAACGATCATCTCTACTCCTTCTCTTTTCGAGGCGACTCTTCTCTTGAGCTTCTTCTTCTTGGAGATTCTTCTTCTCTTGTGGGAGTCGAACACTCATTTGAGTAGTGTCCGGTCTTCCACAATTGTAGCAATTTCGATCACGACTAGAAGATCTCTTTTCATCATATGATCTAGACTTTGAGCTTCTCTCCTTGCTTCTACTCTTGTAGAATTTGTTGAAGTTCTTCACCATTAGGCTTATCTCTTCATTGGAAACTAGCTTGTCACTTGAGGTTGTGGGAGCTTCAACGCAGCTTTGTAAGCACCACTTGACTTGTTGTGAAGCTCTTCCTTGTCTTTAAGTGTCATCTCATGAGCAACAATTCTTCCAATGACTTCGTAGGCTTGAGATCTTTGTAGTTTGGCATCATTTGGATCAAAGTGCACACGGTGTCATACTTTCCATCCAAAGCTCGAGAATCTTCTTGATGATGAATCGGTCGGTCATTTCTTCGCTTCTAAGCCTGCCATCTCATTGGTAATGAGAGCAAGCCTAGAGTACATTTCATGCAATTCTTCACCTTCCTTCATCTTGAACTTGTCAAGTCGACCTTGAAGAACATCTAGCTTTGATTCCTTCACGGACTCGGTACCTTCGCATTTCACCAAAGTATCCCAAATCTCTTTGCATTCTCAAGACGGCTGATCTTGTTGAACTCCTCGACACAAAGCATTGAAGAGAATGTCACAAGCTTGAGCATTGTTCTAGAACATCCGCAACTCATCCGCAGAGCTTCACGATCCGAACTTTTCCTTCCTCAAGAACTCACCTTGCAAGCCAACACAAATAATGCCCCATGCGGCGGTTATGTCCAAGAATATGCATTTTCATTTTGTGCTTCCAACTAGCAAAATTTGAACCATCAAAGTAAGGACCTCACGGAAATTACCTCACTAGACGCCATACTTCCTAGGTCGTGAAACCAAGCTTATGGAGTCCAATGCAATGGAAACCAATCCAATGGAGACCAAAGCTCGATACCACTTGTAGGATCGGAAGTATGTCTAGAGGGGGTTGATTAGACTACTTGACAACTTAAAAGTTTAGCCTTTTGATTAGAGGGGTTTTAGCAAATTCACAATGATGACCAAGTCAAGTATCACCCTACACATGCAATTCTAGAGTTATGGCAGCGAAAGTAAATTGCACATATAGTAATTGAGAGGTGGAGAAGAGCAAA
>JAHHZJ010006976.1:0-15269 GCA_021437245.1 Aegilops speltoides | reverse complement strand
GAGGCAATAATAAAGTTATTATTTATTTCCTTATATCATGATAAATGTTTATTATTCATGCTAGAATTGTATTAACCGAAACATAATACATGTGGAATATATAACAAACAGAGTGTCACTAGTATGCCTCTTTGACTAGCTTGTTAATCAAAGATGGTTATGTTTCCAACCATGGACAAAGAGTTGTTATTTGATTAACAAGGTCACATCATTAGTTAAATGATCGATTGACATGACCCATTCCGTTAGCTTAGCAAGATCCTTAGTATGTTGTATTGCTTCCTTCATGACTTATACATGTTCCTATGACTATGAGATTATGCAACTCCTGCTTACGGAGGAACACTTTGGTGCTACCAAACGCCACAACGAACGAGTGATTATAAAGGAGTACTACAGTGTTCCAAAGGAATGTTGGGTTGACGATTTGAGATTAGATTTGTCACCCGATCGTCAGAGGTATCTGGCCCTCTCGGTAATGCACATCACTTAAGCCTTCAAGCATTACAACTAATGAGTTAGTTAAGATGATGTATTACGGAACGAGTAAAGAGACTTGTCGGAACGAGATTGAACTAGGTATTGACACCGACGATCGAATCTCCAAGTAACATACCGATAACAAAGGGAACAACGATGTTGTTACGGTTTGACCGAAAAGATCTTCGAGAATATGTGGCCAATATGGGCATCCGGGCTATTGGTTATTGACCGAGAATAGTTCTAGGTCATGTTCATAGTTCTCGAACCCGTAGGGTCCGACGCTTGGTTTCCGATGCTTATATTATGAGTTTATGAGTTTTGATGTACCAAGGAGTTCGGAGTCCCGATGAGATCGGGAATGACGAGGAGTCTCAAATGGTCGAGACGAAAGATCGATATATTGACGACTATATTCGGAGTTCGGAAAGGTTCCAGTGATTCGGTATTTTTGGAGACCGAGAGTTAGGAATTCCCGGGAGAAGTATTGGGCCTTATGGGCCATACGGGAAAGAGAGAGGGCTGCCTGCAGGCCGCGCCCTTGCCCTAGTCCGAATTGACAAGGGGAGGCCGCACCCCTCCTTCCTTCCCTTCTCCTCCCCCTTTCCTAGTCTCCTACCCTAATACATGGAAGGTCTCCTAGTTTAGAAAGGGGAATCCTACCCGGGGAGTAGGACTCCCCGCCTATAGAGGGTCGGCCCCCCTCCTCTCCTTTATATAGGGGGGGGAAACCCCATGGGACACAAGTTGATCACGGATCGTCCTTAGCGCAAGGTGCCCCATCCACCATATTCCACCTCGGTATATCGTCGGAGCTTAGGCGGCCCCCCCGTAGAACATCATCATCGCCATCACGCCGTGTGAGGAACTTATCTCCGGAGCTCCTGGATCGGGCCGGAGATTGTCATCGAAATGTGTGAACTCGGAGGTGCCGACGTTCGGACTTGGATCGGCCATCGTGAAGACGCAACTACATCAACCGCGTCATAACGCCCGCCACGGTTAAAGGGACGTGGACTAACACTCTCCCCTCTGCTATGCCATCACCATGATCTTGCATGTGCGAGGAAAATTTTGAAATTACTACGCCCCAACAAAGGGTATCGAGCCTAGCTTTTTATGGTTTGATGTTATATGCACGAGTAGAACACAAGTGAGTTGTGGGCGATATAAGTCATACCGCTTACCAAAGATGTCATACTTTGGTTCGGCGGTATTGTTGGATGAAGCGGCCCGACCGACATTACGCTGACGCTTATGCGAGACTGGTTTTACCGCCGTTTTGCACACGTGACTAGCGGTGTCGGCTTTCCCAACTTTAGTTGAACTGAAAGTGCATACGCCCGTCCTTGCGAAGGTTAAAACAACATCAACTTGACAAACTATCGCTGTGGTTTTGATGCGTAGGTAAGAACGGTTCTTGCTAAGCCCGTAGCAGCCACGTAAAATTTGCAACAACAAAGTAGAGGACGCCTAACTTGTTTTTGCAGGCATGATGTGATGTGATATGGTCAAGACGTGATGAGATATAAAGTTATTGTATGGGATGATCATGTTTTGTTGAAGTTATCGCAATCGCGTAAGCCCTATGGTTGTTTCTTTGTTGCATAAGATGCAAGTGCCAAATAATTGCTTTACTATATCGCTATGCGATAGCAATAGTTGCAAGAGCAATAGTTGGCGAGACAACCATGTGATGACACATTGATATAGATCAAGATGATGAAGATCATGGTGTCGTGCTGACGATAGAGATCATGACAGACTGAGATGGAGATCAAAGCGCAAGATGATCATGGGCATATCATGTCACATATTTTGATTGCATATGATGTTTATCTATTATACATCTTATTCTTGCTTTGATTGACGGTAGCATTTTAAGATGATCTCTCACAAATTATCAAGAAGTGTTCTCCCGAGTATGCACCGCTCAAAGTTCGTCGTGCCTGCACACCACGTGATGATCGGTGTGATAAGCTCTACGTCCATCTACAACGGGTGCAAGCCGCTTTTGCACACGCGAATACTCAAAGTTAAACTTGAAGGCCTAGCATATGCAGATATGGCCTCGAACACGGAGACCGAAGGTCGGCGTGAATCATATAGTAGATATGATCAACATAAGATGTTCACCATTGAAAACTACTCCATCTCACGTGACGATCGGTTATGGTTTAGTTGATTTGGATCACGTGATCACTTAGATGACTAGAGAGATGTCTGCCTAAGGGAGTTCTTAAGTAATAAGATTAATTGAACTTAAATTTATCATGAACTTAGTCCGGTAGTATTTTGCAAATTATGTTGTAGATCAATAGCTCGTTGTTGCTTTCATATGTTTATTTTCATATGTTCCTAGAGAAAATTGTGTTGAAATATGTTAGTAGCAATGATGCGGATTGGATCCGCGATCCGAGGTTTATCCTCAATGCCGCATGTAAGAATTATGTCCTTAATGCACCGCTAGGTGACAGACCTATGCAGAGGATGCGCACGTTATGAACGCTTTGCAGCTCAATATGATGACTACTTGATAGTTTTGTGCACCTTGCTTTATGGCTTAGAATTGGGACTTCAAAGATGTTTTGAACATCATGGACCATATGAGATGTTCCAGAGTTGAAGTTAATATTTCAAGCAAATACCCGAGATAAGAGATATGAAGTCTCCAACAAGTTCTATAGCTAAAAGATGGAGGAGAATCGCCAACTAGTGAGCATGTGCTCGATTGTCCGGTACTACAATCGCTTGAATCAAGTGGGAGTTAATCTTCCGGATAAGATAGTGATTGATGAATTCTTCTAGTCACCATCACCAAGTTAGTAGAACCGTGATGAACTATAGTATGCAAGGGATGATGAAAATAATTCGAGTTTTTCATGATGATGAAATCGATGAAGGTAGAAATCAAGAAAGAACATCAAGTGTTGATGGTTAACAAGGCCACTAGTTTCAAGAAAAGGGCAAAGGGATAGAAGGAACTTCAAGAAGAACGGCAAGCAAGTTGTTGCTCAAGTGAAGAATCCCAAGTCTGGACCTAAGCCCGAGACTAAGTGCTTATACCGCAAGGGATGTTATCGAAGCGTAACTACCCCAAGTATTGGCGGATAAGAAGGATGGCAAATGAACAAAGGTATATTTGATATATGTTGTTGATGTGTACTTTACTAGTGTTTATAGCAACCCCAGTATTTGGTACTCGTTCAGCTTGCTACGAGTAGTAACTCAAACGGGAGTTGCGTAATAAACAAACTAGTTAAGGGAAGTGACGATGTGTTGAAAGTAGTTTCAAGATTGATATGATCATCATCGCACACTCCTATACTTTCGGATTAGTGTTGAACCTAAATAAATGTTATTTACGTTTGTTGAGCATGAATATGATTTGATCATGTTTATTGCGATACGGTTATTCATTTAAAGTTATAGAATAAATTGTTATTCTGCTTACATGAATAAAACCTTATATGGTTACACACCCAATGAAAATGGTTCATTGGATCTCGATCGTAGTGATACACATATTCATAATATTGAAACCAAAAGATGCAAAGTTAATAATGATAGTGCAACTTATTTGTGGCAATGCCGCTTAGGTCATAATGGGTAAAGCGATGAAGAAACTCCATGCCGATGGGATTTTGGAATCACTTGATTATGAATCACTTGATGCTTATGAACCATGCCTCATGGGCAAGATGACTAAGACTCCGCTTCTCCAACAAGGAGCGAAAGCAATCGACTTATTGGAAATAATATATACTAATGTATGCGATCCAATGAGTGTTAAGGCTCATGCAGGTATCGTTATTTTCTCGACCTTCACAGATGATTTGAGCAGATATGGGTATATCTACTTGATGAAACATAAGTCCGAAATAGTTGAAAGGTTCAAAGAATTTGAGTGAAGTGGAAAAATCATCGTGACAAGAAAATAAGGTTTCTACAATCTGATCGCGGAGACAAATATTTGAGTTTAGTTTGGTCTTCAATTAAAACAATGTGGAATAGTTTCACAAATACATGCCACCGAACACCACATCATAATGGTGTGTCCGAATGTCATAACCGTATTTTATTGGATATAGTACAATCTATGATGTTTCTACCGATTTACTAATATCGCTTTGGGATCATGCATTAGAGACAACTGCATTCACGCTAAATAGGGCACCATCTAAACTGCTGAGACAACACTATATGAACTGTGGTTTAGCAAGAAACCAAAGTTGTCGCTTAAAGTTTGGGGTCGATGCTTATGTGAAAAGTTTCATCCCGATAAGCTCAAACCCAAATCGAGAAGTGCGCTTCAGAATACCCAAAGGAAATTGTTGGGTACACCTTCTATCACGATCCAAGGCAAAACATTCTGTTAATAAATGGATCCTTTCTAGAGAAGGAGTTTCTCGAAAGAAGTGAGGGAAAGTAGAACTTGATGAGGTAATTGTACCTTCTCCTTATTGAAAGTAGTTCATCATAAATCTGTTCTCGACTACTACACCAATTAGTGAGGAAGCTAATGATGATGATCATGTAATCAAGTTACTACCGAATCTCGTAGATAAACCAGAGTGATCCGCACTGAGTGGTACGGTAATCCTGTTCGGAAGTCATGTAACTAGACTATGATGAACCCACGAACTATGAGGAAGCGATGATGAGCCAGATTCGCTAAATGACTTGAGGCC
This sequence comes from Aegilops speltoides, assembly GCA_021437245.1. Classification (NCBI taxonomy): domain Eukaryota; kingdom Viridiplantae; phylum Streptophyta; class Magnoliopsida; order Poales; family Poaceae; genus Aegilops; species Aegilops speltoides. The sequence continues at coordinate 10,098 of JAHHZJ010006976.1, read as the reverse complement.
ATGAAATCTGAGATGGGATCCATGTATGAGAACAAAGTGTGGACTTTGATGGATTTGCCTGATGATCGGCAAACCATAGAAAATAAATGGATCTTCAAGAGGAAGACGGACGCTGATAGTAATGTTACTATCTACAAAGCTAGACTTGTTTAAAAGGTTTTGACAAAGTTCAAGATGTTGAATACAATGAGATTTTCACTCGACGATGCTTAAAAGTCCGTCTGAATATATGTTAGCATTGCCACATTTTATGAAATCGCAAATGGATAAACAAAACTGCATTCCTAATGGAGTTATTAAAGAAGAGTTGTATGTGATGCAACCAAGAGGTTTTGTCGATCCTAAAGGTGTTAACAAAATGTGCATCTATGGATCGTGCAAGCATCTTGAGTTGAATATACGGATAAGTTGATCAAAGATATAGTTTATACAGACTTGCAAAGGAAGCCCCGATTTACTAGAAAGTGAGGGAGCACTACAACATTTCTCGATAAGTATATGTGAATGACATATTGTAGATCGGAAATAATGTAGAATTATTCCGCAGCATAAAGGAGTGTTTGAAAGGAGTTTTTCAAAGAAAGACCTCAAAGAAGTCATTATATTGAGCATCAAGATCTATAGAGATAGATCAAGACGCTTGATAAGTTTTTTCAATGAGTACATACTTTGACAAGATTTTGAAGTAGTTCAAATGGAACAACCAAAGAAAGAGTTCTTGCCGTGTTACAAGGTGTGAAATTGAGTAAGACTCAAAACCCGATCACGCAGTAAGATAGAAAGAGAATGAAAGTCATTCCTATGCCTTGGCCATAGGTCTATAAAGTATGCCATGTCAGGTATCAGATCTATTGTATACCCTGCAATCGAAGTTTGGCAAGGAATACAATAGTGATCTAGGAGTAGATCATCGATGGTCAAAATTATCCTTAGTGGAATAAGGATATGTTTCTCGATTATGGAAGTGATAAAAGGTTCGTCAGAACGGGTTACGCCGATGCAAGTTTTGACACCATCCGATGACTCTAAGTCTCGATCTAGATACATATTGAAAGTGAGCAATTAGCTAGAGTAGCTCGCGCAGCATTGTAGACATAGAAAATTGCAAAATACATAACGGATTCAATGTGAAAGACCTGCTGACTAAGATTCTCTCACAAGCAAAACATGATCGCACCTTAGTAATCTTTGGGTGTTAATCACATAGGATGTGAACTAGATTACCGAATCTAGTAAACCTTTGGATGTTGGTCACATGGCGATGTGAACTATGGGTGTTAATCACATGATGATGTGAACTATCGATGAATCACATGGTGATGTGATCTAGATTATTGACTCTAGTGCAAGTGGGAGATCAAGGAAATATGCCCTAGAGGCAATAAAGTTATATTTATTTCTTATATCATGATAAATGTTTATTATTCATGCTAGAATTGTATTAACCGAAACATAATACATGTGTGAATATATAGACAAACAGAGTGTCACTAGTATGCCTCTACTTGACTAGCTTGTTAATCAAAGATGGTGTTTCCAACCATGGACAAAGAGTTTTTATTTGATTAACAAGGTCACATCATTAGTGAATGATCTGATTGACATGACCCATTCCGTTAGCTTAGCACACGATCGCTTAGTATGTTGCTATTGCCTTCATGACATATACATGTTCCTATGACTATGAGATTATGCAACTCCGCTTAATGGGAACACTTTGTAAGCACCACAACGAATCGAGGATTATAAAGGAGTACTAAGTCTCCAAAGGCAAATGTTGGGTTGACGATTTGAGATTAGGATTTGTCATCCGATCGCGAGAGGTATCTCCGCCTCCCTCAATGCACATCACTTAAGCCTTGCAAGCATTACAACTAATGAGTTAGTTAAGTAGATGATGTATTACGGAACGAGTAAAGAGACTTGCTTCGGAATGAGATTGAACTAGGTATTGATACCCACGATCGAATCTCGGGCAAGTAACATACCGATATGAAAGGAACAACGATGTTGTTATGCGGTTTGACCACAAAGATCTTCAGAGAATATGTAGGAACAATATGGGCATCCGGTCCGCTTATTGGTTATGACCGAGAATAGTTCTAGGTCATGTTCATAGTTCTAACCCGAGGGTCCGCGACGCTAGGTTCTGTGATGCTTATATTATGAGTTTATGAGTTTTGATGTACCGAAGGAGTTCGGAGTCCCTATGAGATTGGGACATGACAAGGAGTCTCAAATGGTCGAGACGAAGATCGATATATTGGACGACTATATTCGAGTTCGGAAAGGTTCCGAGTGATTCGGTATTTTCGAGTAACGGAGAGTTACGAATTGGGCGGGAGAAGTATTGGGCCTTATGGGCCATACGGAAAGAGAGAGGGCTGCCTGCAGGCCGCTGCTTCTTGCCCTAGTCCGATTGATTCAGGAAATGCACTTCTCCTTCCTTCCCTTCTCCCCCTTTCCTAGTTCCCCTACCCTAATACATGGAAGGTCTCCAGTTGACTAGGAAAGGGGAATTTACCCTGGGAGTAGGACTCTGCATGCCATATAGTAGAGGGCCGGCCCTCCTCCTCCTCTCCTTATATATCAGCAGAGGCACCCCATGGACACCAATTGATCTACTTGATCGTTCCTTAGCTGCAAAGGTGCCCTCCACCATATTCCACCTGGTCATATCGTCATGGAGCTTAGGCAAATTTACCGGTAGAATATCATCACATCACGCTGCGGTCGATTTTAACTCATCTCCGTGAGCCTCGATCGGAGGCCGGAGATTGTCATCAGCCGAATGTGTGTCGAACTCGGAGGTGCCAGACGTTTCAGATTTGGATCTCGGATCGTGAAGACGACGATTACATCAATCATATGTCATAACGCTCATTACGGGTTCATTGGGGTACGCGGATTAACACTTCCTCTCGCATGCCATCACCATGATCTTGCATGTGCGAGGAAAATTTGAAATTACCACGCTCCCAAATAAAATGAGGGTGTTATGTGTCATTCGCCAATCACCGCTAAAAAGTGCTTCTCCGGGTTTGTCACTACCGGCTCCTCTTCCCATAGTACCATGGTTTGAAGAGCCGCTCGAGGAAGATATTAGGAGGATTCGCATCACGTTGCACCGGCGCGCCAAGACGCCTACCGCTTGGTTATTATCTCTAGCTATGTGATGGAATTCAAATTTTCAAACCGCACGACATTTTAGGACAGCGCGCGAGAGAAGGCCATTTTCGGATCCTTACGCCAAAGTCTCCGCTTTATTTGGAGCAAGGTTCAATCCCCGCACTCCAACGTTGAATGCCCATGGAGATCGCCATCCCGGACTATGTAACAGGCCTCAGATTCTATCAAGGTTGTGGAGTCCGTGGTACATTATTTGAAGTGCACGATCGATCAGATTCGGGTTGGGGACGCCAAGAGACGCAAATTTCAGTCCAGCCAACATTTTGGAGCCGAAATGCATAGTCCGGGGCTTGATGCTCGCACTTTTAGGGAGTTCTTGTCATTCATTCGCACACGGCTTCAGCTTTAACTTGTGACTTATGGCTCGCCGAGGTTTGTGTTGTCGTAATGGTAAGAGCTCAATTAGTGGTACTTCAGAGGCTAATGCTATCGAACACTTTGAAAGTAGTGCCGGCCGCTGACGCCATCAACACCGCATATGCTATCTTCCGATAGTGCGGGTAACGGATTTGCAGAAGGTCATAAAGGACACATAATACATCGGTTTGAAGAGGGAATTATACCTTCGTTGCTCGCTCGACGACGGTGGAATCGCCATAACTTGATGCGCTGTCGTTATGTATAATAACATTGGTTCACGCGAGGCGAAATGACCGGGTTTGTTGCCATATCATGGCCTTTATTTCATCGAATCGGCAAGGCGTGATCCGCCCACCTCAATTCATATGCTCGAGAGGCTATAGAGGGCAACGCCTTTTCTCCTAGACGGGAGATAAAGCGCTTAAGGCCGCCACGATCCTATTAATTTTGTATTTGTTTGAGGTCTTTTGGAATATCCAACTATGACAGAGCTTTGATTTAGCCGGATTTGCTTCTTTATCTCCTCACGGATTAATGAAGTTTTAAGTTTTCCCACGTATCAAAACGCATTTTTCCGGATTCAGCTTGATGTCATATGCCCGAGGTTGTCAATGTGAGCCCTCAATCGCCTACTAGACTTTCACGGTTTTGTTTTACGACTAATACGCCATTCACGATGCCACCAAGCTTTTGGCCGATCGGGTATGACATGTTTGAATTGGCGCGCCGATATGTCGCGCCGCATTTTTAAGTCCGGAAGGGCATCGTTGGAAGCGTAATGGTCCATATGGAGGATGAATGCCGCTATGGGCTTGGTTCTGCTCGCCATCTTGATTGATGATAGCTGCAGTAAGGCCCGTAGCACAAATTTAATCGTGTTTCATTGTGAGTATCGATAATTTGATCGGCGCGGGGGAGAGGGGATCTTTGGGCAGCCTTTATTGAGGTCTTTAAAATTTCCATACGAGGCGCCAGGATTTATCCTTCTTGGTACCATCACCAGACGATAGCTATCCGGATGTTTGATATCTCTAATGAACTGTGGCTCAATAGTTTGGCCAGCTCTTCTCCCATCGCTCGCCTTTTGTTCAAATTCGTCAAGAGCCTCAAGCCGATCGGCTTGAATCTCTTTAGGATGTTTAGGCCGTTCTCGCCAATCACAGATTCCTGCATGTCCGGCGATGCCAAAGTAAGATATCCTACTTCAAGGAATTCCGCAGGGCGCGCTCACCGGTTCAATTGTGCCCAATGGAGGCCGTTTTGTTGGGTCCGCTGAATGGACCTGAATTTTATTATCTCATCTCGCTGGTTTGAATGAGGTGGACTGGATCTTCTATCGAGTATCACGTCGTTCTTGTTCACCGCGAGAATGCAGCGTGAGTTCTTCTTCGCCGCTAAGGCTTTGATAGTGCCTCGAGGGCTGTGCGCGGTCGCCTTGTTTTCGGGCGTTGAGTGCTATGTCCGGATCATATGTAGAGTGATTATTCCTACCGGGCCTGCATTTTGAGCTTCTATGTACCAGAATGAGGTAATCGCTTTTGAAAAATTGTGAATGCCTCGCCCCATTATGGCGTGATACCCGTCAACAACGGGGCCACCGAACGTGATTTCTTCGATCTGTGAATTGTCCGGAGCCGAACACCACATCGCAGTGTGATTTTTCCGCAGCGCTTCCCGCTTAGAATTATTCTCTAAGGTTGTGCTGCCGCCAATACGGCCCAATCGATTCCATTTTCGCAGTTTCTCGTAAATGAGGTTTAGTCTCACGCCGCCATCCATGACGCATTTTTTGCACCAAAGCCGCCCACTAGGGACTGGCACCAGCGGCCGGGCTTCCGTTGTTCGATTTTAGCTCATCGCTAAGGTAATAGCTGTGTCGCCCATGGATTTGGTTGCTGTTACTTTGGTAGATTTCATGAAGTCCGCTGATTGTTTCGCCGATATTATTTGATGCGAAGGTTCAAGACCGCTGATACCGTATCGGTATTGTTGAGTACTTCTTTGAGCTAGAAGCTCTTTCACATTTTTGGCCACCCACCGTAATATCCAACATGCTCGAAGGCTATGTGTTGGGACTATTCTCCGTATTTGGCGAAGCTTTACGGCATTGAGCCATCCCTCCAAGACGTCCGCTTTCCCTTATTGTTTTTGTTTCGCTTTTGCATCCGGGCCCGAGTAAGGTGCCCTTTGTTGCGACTGGTTTAAATGATTATCCCAAAATTGATTTTCGGCTTCTAAGTTTCCATCGCATGCGATTTTCTGCATAATGGATGCGACGCGAAATAATTTTGGCGACGATCAATGGCGTTTAGTATTCCCTTGTCCGGCAAATATTGTACAAGATTGATATTACAAGCCTCTCATAATTCTTTTTATCTCCGCTCCATAATCAGGAGAATCGCCCAAAGAGTGATGTACTATTTCAACAGTTTCGTCAGACAGATAGATCGTATATGTCCGGGCTGGTGGTGGAATAAATCCGGACTCTCGCCCATCTTGGGGCTCAAAGGCCGAGGGGTTTCCCAATTCAGAGTTGGTTTGCTGGACACAACCAATGCAGTCGTATGGCGGCCGAAGTTCATGTCGATCGAAGTCCGCCTTCGCGATCCGCATGAGGTCTGGAACTGACATGAATTGTTTTCAACACAGCAAAGAGTTGCCGCATTGCTCCTCTACCACGCGATGTGGTGGGTGGCCCGGGAGTTAATCTCTCTCAGACGGCTTTTGCCCAATCTCGTTGTAAATCAGAGTTTAATTCCTGTAGCAGCGGCGCGATCCAAGAGCTCATTAATGCATCGCAGAGCCTATTGGGTCCAACTGTTTCTAAGAAATTTTTAGGGTCGACGCTAAGATTGCTTCTTCTAACGACTTGGCAAGTCATTGTCGAGCGCCACGGACAGCGGTCATAAGAAACCACTGCCGGATAGTTTGGCCATTAAGGCTTACTTTCGCCATGTAAAAACACCGCCTTTGAAGATCGTGGAGGCATCCACTCTACCGTGACGCATACAGAACTCTCAATGAAAGCACCAATGTCATGTCAAAACCGGGCGGATCTCGTAGGGGGTCCCGAATCAAAGGCTTAGGTGGATGGTAACAGGAGACAGGACACGATGTTTTTACCTGTGTTCAGCCTCTCGGCGGTGTAAAACCCTCATGGCCCCTGCTTGATTAATATTGATGATATGGGTAGTACAAGAGGATCTACCATTTGAGATCAGGAGGCTAAACTCCTTGAAGCTAGCCTATGGTATGATTTACAATGTATGTTGTCTCATTTGACCAAAGCCTCCTATTATATAGACAATCGGAGGAGGCTAGGTTACTATGAATGGTTACAATGGTAGGAGATCTACATATCCATATCAAGCTTGCTTCCACGCCAAGGAAAGTCCCATCCCGGACACTTGGACGGAGTCTTCAATCTTGTATCTTCGTGAGTCTTGGAGTCCGGCAAGATAATGATAGTCCTACTAACCGGACACCCTCGAAGTCCAGACTCCCTCACATTTCTCCCACACCCTAGGTTTCGTTGGAAATATCCTAGAGGCAATAATAAAAGCATTATTATTATATTTCTTTGTTCATGATAATTGTCTTTATTCATGCTATAAATCGTATTATCCGAAATCGAATACACGTGAATACATAGACCACAATATGTCCCTAGTGAGCCTCTAGTCGACTAGCTGCCGATCAATGATAGTCATGGTTTCTATGGACATTGGATGTCGTTGATAACGGATCACATCATTAGAGAATGATGATGGACAAGACCCAATCCTAAGCATAGCACAAGATCGTAGTTCGCTTGCTAGAGCTTTTCCAATGTCAAGTATCTTTCCTTAGACCATGAGATCGTAACTCCCTTGACACCGTGAGGAGTGCTTTGTGTATCAAATCACAACGAATCGGGTGACTATAAAGGTGCACTGTGTATCCCGAAAGTGTCTCGCTGGGTCGACACGGATCGAGATCGATTTGTCATCCGCATGACGGAGAGGTATCTCTCGCCCACTCGAATGCATCATCATAATGAGCTAAAGTGACCAAGTGGTTGGTCACGGATCATGCATTACGGTACGAGTAAAGTGACTGCCGCAGAACGAGACCGAACAAGGTATTGGGATACCGACGATCGAAGTCTCGCAAGTAACGCATCGATTGACAAAGGGAATTGTATACGGGTTGTTTAATCCTCGACATCGTGGTTCATCCGATGAAATCATTGAGGAGCATGTGGGAGCCAACATGGGTATCCAGATCCCGCTGTTGGTTATTGCCCGAGAGTCGCCCTGGCATGTCTACGTGTTCCGAACCCGTAGGGTCTACACACTTAAGGTTCGAGACGCTTAGGTTGTATGAATATGAGTATGCAGCATACCGAATGTTGTTCGAGTCCGATGAGATCCCAACGCCACGAGGAGTTTCGTAATGGTCCGAGGTAAAAATTATATATGAAGTGGTATTTCGCCATCGGAAAGTTTCGGGTCACCTGAATGTACCGACCACCGGAAGGGTCCCGGGTCCACCGTGGGGCCACCCATCTTGGAGGCCCCATGGGCTGAAGTGGAGGGAGACAGCCCATAGTGGGCTGGTGCGCCTCAGGCTCACTCGCGCCTAGGGTTGAAACCCCTAGCGGGGACGACCACATGCCTTGGGGCACTCCACCTCTCGCCGCCCTTGGGAGATTGAATCTCCGGCCGGGCCTGGGGCCTATATAAAGGAGGGCAAGGGAGGGCAGCCTGACCTGCATTGGCGCCTCCAACATGCTACACTCGCCTCCTCCCGCAGCAGCTTAGGCCTCGCGAGTTCTCACGATCCACCACCACGCGCTGTCAGGTGATCATCATCAACCTCTCCTTCCCCTTGCTGGATCAAGAAGGAGGAGACGCTCCTTCCCGTGACGCAGTGTTTAACGCGAGGTGCGTCTGCTCAAGACTTGGTCATCGGTGATCAATCACGGCGAGTACGACTCCATCATCACCATCCCTTGAATGCTTCCGCACGCGATCTACAAGTGGTATGTAGATGCGAACTCACCCTTGACATGTTGCTTAGATGAACTCATAGATGGATCTTGGTGAAATCAGAGGAAATTTTTAATTTTCGCAACGCTCCCCAATAGTGGCATCATGAGCTAGGTCTATGCGTAGTTCTCTATTGCACGAGTAGAACACAATTTTGTTGTGGGCGTGATCTTGTCAACTTGCTTACCACTACTAGTCTTTTTCTTGCTTTAGCTGTATTGTGGATGAAGCAGCCTCGACCAACCTTACACGATGTTACGTGAGACGGTTCCACCGATGCATATGCACTAGTTGCATAAGGTGGTTGGCGGTGTCCGCCTCCCACTTTAGTTGGAGCGGATTCGCGAAAAGGGTCCTTATGAAGGGTAAATAGAAGTTGACAAAATCACGCTGTGGTTATTCGAGGTAAGAAAACGCTCTTGCTAGAACCCAATTGCAGCCATCGAAAAGATGCAACAACAATTAGAGGACGCCTAACTTGTTTTTGCAGCAATTGTCATGTGATGTGATATGGCCAAGTTGTGATGAATGATGAATGATATATTGTGATGTATGAGATCATGTTCTTGTAATAGGAATCACGACTTGCATGTCGATGAGTATGACAACCGCAGGAGCCATAGGAGTTGTCTTTATTTTTGTATGACCATCGTGTCATTGAAGAACGCCATGTAAATTACTTTACTTTATTGCTAAACGCGTTAGCCATAGAAGTAGAAGTAGTCATAGCGTGTCAACTTCATGAAGACACGATGATGGAGATCATGATGATGGAGATCATGGTGTCATGCCGGTGACAAGATGATCATGGAGCCCCGAAGATGGAGATCAATGGAGCTATAAGATATTGGCCATATCATGTCACTACTATATATAATTGCATGTGATGTTTATTATGTTTATGCATCTTGTTTACTTAGAACGACGTAGTAAATAAGATGATCCTTACAACAATTTCAAGAAGTGTTCTCCCTAACGTGCACCGCTAAAGTTCGTCGCTTGAAGCACCACGTGATGATCGGGTGTGATAGATCCTTACGCTCACACACAACGGTGTAAGACAGTTTTACACATGCAAAACACTTAGGGTGAACTTGACGAGCCTAGCATGTGGACATGGCCTCGAACACGAGACCGAAGGTCGAACACGAGTCGATGGAAGATACGATCAACATGAAGATGTTCACCGACGATGACTAGTCCGTCTCACGTGATGATCGGACACGGCCTAGTCGACTCGGATCGTGTTACACTTAGATGACTAGAGGGATGTCTAATCTGAGTGGGAGTTCATTGTAATAATTTGATTAGAGGAACTTAATTATCATGAACTTAGTCTAAAACCTTGCAAATATGTCTTGTAGATAAAATGGCCAACCATGTCAACATGAACTTCAACGCTCCTAGAGAAAACCAACCAAAGATGATGGCAGAACTATACGGATCGGGTCCAACCCAAGGATCCTCCTCATAGGCCGAAAAATATGTCCTAGAAGGACCGCAGGTGACGCCCCGTCCT
>JAHHZJ010006974.1:0-18516 GCA_021437245.1 Aegilops speltoides | reverse complement strand
CAAATAACCCCAAAATTTGGGGACCCTACGGTTCGAGAACAATGTAGACATGACCTAGAACTATTCACGGTCAATAACCAACAGCGGACCTGATGCCCATATTGGTTCCTTTACATATTCTACGAAGATCTTTGTCGGTCAGACCGCATAACAACATCGTTGTTCCTTTGTCATCGGTATGTTACTTGCCGAGATTCGATCGCGGTATCCAATACCTAGTTCAATCTCTACCGCAAGTCTCTTTACTCGCTCCGTAATACATCATCTCACAACTAACTCATTAGTTGTAGTGCTTGCAAGGCTTCGTGATGTGCATTACCGAGAGGGCTCGAGATACCTCTCCGACAATCGGAGTGACAAAACCTAATCTCAAATACGCCAACCCAACATCTGCCTTTGGAGACACCTGTAGTACTCCTTTATAATCACCCGTTACGTGGACGCTTGGTAGCACCAAAGTGTTCCTCCGTAAACGGAGTTGCATAATCTCATAGTTACGAGAACATGTATAAGTCATGGATAAAAGCAAGAGCAACATACTAAACGATCGTGTGCTAAGCTTAGGGAATGGGTCATGTCAATCGATCATTCTACTAATGATGTGACCTCGTTAATCAAATAACAACTCCTTTGTTCATGGTCAGGAAACATAACCATCTTTGATTAACAAGCTAGTCTAGTAGAGGCATACTAGTGACATCTTGTTTTGTCTATGCATTCACACATGTATCATGTTTCCGTTAATACAATTCTAGCATGAATGATAAACATTTATCATGAAATAAGGAAATAAATAATAACTTTATTATTGCCTCTAGGGCATATTTCCTTACTCCCACTTGCACTAGAGTCAATAATCTAGATTACATAGTAATGATTCTAACACCCATGGAGTCTTGGTGCTGATCATGTTTTGCTCGTGGAAGAGGCTTAGTCAACGGTCTCGCAACATTCAGATCCGTATGTATCTTGCAAATCTCTATGTCTCCACCGACTAAGTCCGGATGGAATTGAAGCGCTCTTGATGTGTTTGGTCCTCTTGTGAAATCTGGATTCCTTCGCTAAGGCAATTGCTCAAGATTGTCACGAAGATTTTCATTGACCCGATGCACTAGGTATGACACCTAGATCGGATATGAACTCCTTCATCCGACTCTTCATTAGCTGCTTCCGGCCGCTATGTATTCCGCTTCACATGTAGATCCCGCCACGACGCTTTGTTTAGAACTGCACCAACCGAGCTCCTCCGTTAGTGTAATACGATCCGGTCTGCGATTTAGAATCGTCGGATCGTGTCAAAGCTTGCATCAACGTAACTGCATTTATGAGCTCTTTGTCACCTCCATATACTGAAACATATCCTTAGTCCTTTTCGTATTTCAGATGTTCTTGACCGCGTGATCCACTCGATTACTTTGGTACCTCCTGCTAGGCTTATAGCAAGGCACACATCAGTGCTGCACAAGATTGCATACATGATAGAGCCTATGGCTGAAGCATAGGAACATCTTTCATTTTCTCTATCTTCTGCGTGGTCGGGCATTGAGTCCGACTCAACTTCACACCTTGTAACTACGCAAGAACCCTTTCTTTGCTTGATCCATTTTGAACTTCTTCAAAACTTTGTCAAGGTATGTGCTTTGTGAAAGTCCAATTAGGCGCTTGATCTATCTCTATAGATCTTAATGCCCAATATGTAAGCAGCTTCACCGAGGTCTTTCATTGAAAAACTCTTATTCAAGTATCCCTTTATGCTATCCAAATTTATATCATTTCCATCAGCAATATGTCATCCACATATAATATCGAAATGCTACAGAGCTCCCACTCACTTTCTTGTAAATACAAAGCTTCCCAAAAGTCTAAAACCCAAATGCTTTGATCACACTATCAAAGCGCTTATTCCAACTCCGAGATGCTTGCACCAGTCCATATATGGATCACTGAGCTTGCACACTTTGTTAGCTCTTTGGATCGATAAAACCTTCGTTGCATCATATACAACTCTTCCGTAAATCCATTCAGAATGCAGTTTTACATCCATTTGCCAAATTTCATAATCATAAATGCGCAATTGCTAACATGATTCGACGACTTAAGCATCGCCACGTGAGAAGGTCTCATCGTAGTCAATCCCTTGAACTTGCCGAAACCTTTGCGATAAGTCGAGCTTTATAGATCGAATATTACCGCATGGGCGCCTCTTCTTGAAGATCCACTTGTTTTCTATTGCTTGCCACCCCTAGCAAGTCAACCAAAGTCCACACTTTGTTTTCATACACATGATCCCATCTCGCATTTCATGGCCTCAAGCCATTTTATGGAATCTGGCTCTCCATCGCTTCTTCATAGTTCGTAGGTTCATCATGATCTAGTAGCATGACTTCCGATCAGGATTACTGTATTCACCGGGTATGGATCTTACTCGCTGATTCACTAGGTTCTCGTAAGTAACTTGATCTCAAGTTTCATGATCAACATCATCAACTCTCCTCACTACTTTGCGTAGGTGTCTCGTAAACCGGTTTCGCGATGAACTACTTTCAAGTAAGGGAGAAGGTACTTATTACCTCATCAAGTTCCACTTTCCTCCCACTCACTTCTTCTTTCGAGAGAAACTCCTTCTTCTAGAAAGGATCCATTCTAGCAACGTAATGTCTTGCCTTCTTGATCCGTGATAGAAGGTGTACCCAATCTGCTCTTTGGGTATCCTATGAAGACACACTTCGATTTGGGTTCGAGCTATCAAGTTGAAGCTTTTCACATAAGCATCGTGATCCCTCAAACTTTAAGAAACGGCAACTTTGCTCTTACCAAACCACAGCTCATAAGGTGTCGCCTCAACGGATTTCAACGGTGTTCTATTCAAAGGTGAATGCAGCCGCCTCTAGAGCATAACCCCAAAACGCAGCGTAAATCTGTAAGAGACATCATAGATCGTACTCTATCTAGTAAAGCACGACACGACGCTCGGACACACCATTATTACTGTGGTGTTCCCGGTGGCGGAGTTGTAAACTATTCTCGCATTGTTTCAAATGTAGACCAAACTCGTAACTCAAATATTCACCTCCACGATCAGATCGAGAAACTTTATTTTCTTGTTACGATGATTTTCAACTTCACCTGAAATTCTTTTGAACTTTTCAAACGCTTTCAGACTTTATGTTTCATTAAGTAGATATACCCATATCTCGCTTAAGTCATCCTGTGAAGGTGAGAAAATAACGATATCCGCCACGAGCCTCAATATTCATCTGACCACATACATCCAGTATGCGTATGATTTCAACAAATCTGCTGTTCTCTCCATAGTACCGAGAACGGTGTTCTAGTCATCTTGCCCATGAGGTACGGTTCGCAAGTGCCAAGTGATTCATAATCAAGTGACTCCAAAAGTCCATCAAGATGGAGTTTCTTCATGCGCCATAATCGACATGATTCTAAACGGCAAGTAGGCTACAAATAAGTTGCACCATTATTATCAACTCGTGATCTTTTGGTTTCAATATTATGAATATGTGTATCACTCATCATCCAGATTCATAAGAAATAGACCACTTTCAAGGGTGCATGACCATAAAAGATATTACTCATATAAATAGAACATCCATTATTCTCTCGATTAAATGAATAATCGCCTCGTGATCAAACAAGATCCAGAGATAATGTTCATGCTCAACGGTGGCACCAAATAACAATTATTTAGGTCTAAAACTAATCTCGAAGGTAGATGTAGTAGCGCGTCAACGACCGCGATCACATCGACTTTGGAACCATTTCCCACGCTGCATCGCCACCTCGTCCTTTGCCAGAGTTCATGAATCAGAGTCCTCTGCTTCGAGTTGCAAACATTAGCAAATAACCAGTGATTAAATACCCAAAGTGCCACTACGAGCCCTAGTAAGGTACACATCAATAACATGTATATCACATATATACCTTGTTCACCTTGCCATCCTTCTTATCCGCCAAATACTTGGGGCAGTTCCTGCTTCCAAAGGACCAGCATCATGGCTATGAGATACTTTCAGTGTTTAGGGCCGACCTGGGTTTTTCTCCCGAGCAAAGAACTTGTTTGCTGTTCTTCTTGAGATTTCCTTCTTCTTCCCTTTGCCTTTCTTCTTGAAACTAGTGGTCTTATTGACCATCAACACTTGATGCTCCTTCTGATTTCTACCTCCGCAGCCTTTAGCATCATGTAAGAGCCTGTGCATAGTCTTTACTAACCCTTGCATATTATATAGTTCACGAAGCCTTTGTAGCTTGGTGGCAAAGGATTGAAGAATTCAATGACACAATCATCCGGAAGATTAACTCCCAATTGTGTCAAGTGATTGTAGTACCTGCATATTCGAGTATATGCTCACTAACAACCTATTCTCTCCATCTTGCAGCTATAGAACTTATTGAGACTTCTATATCTCAACCGCATTCTCGTTCAATATTAACTTCAACTCCGGAACATCTCATATGCTCCATGACGCTCAAACGCCGTTGAAGTCCCGGTTCTAAGCCGAGCAGGCACACAACTATAGAGTAGTCATCCTTTTCCGCCAGACGCTCATAACATCCGCGTTGCAAAGAAGGTTCCACCTAGCGTGCATCCAGACGAATTTCCGAAAGCAATGAGGATGATCTCGTTACGGACCCAATTCCGTAATTGCTACCATCATCTTTCAACTTTGCTTTTCAAGGAACGATTAAAATTCAACTAACAACAGACGAGCCATCTATCTACAATCAAACATAAACAAGCAAGATACTATCGTACTAAGTTCATGATAAATTTAAGTTCAATTAATCATATTACTTAAGAACTCCCACTTAGAAAGACATCCTCTAGTCATCTAAGTGATCACGTGATCCAAATCAACTAAACCATAACCGATCATCACGTGAAATGGAGTAGTTTTCAATGGTGAACATCTTATGTTGATCATATCTACTATATGATTCACGCCACCTTTCGGTTCCGGTTCCGAGGCCATTCTGATATTAGGCCCCAAGTATAACCCGAGTATTCTGCGGTGCAAACTGGCTTGCACCCGTAGATGGACGAGGCTTATCACACCCGATCATCACGTGGTGTCCGGCACGATTTAACTTTGGCAACGGTGCATACCCGGGAGAACACTTCTTGATAATTTAGTGAGAGATCATCTTATAATGCTACCGCAATCAAAGCAAGATAAGATGCATAAAAGGATAAACATCACATGCAAATCAATATAAGTGATATGATATGGTCATCATCATCTTGTGCTTCATGATCTCCATCTTGTTGCACCACCATGATCACCATCGCCACCGCGCGACACCTTGATCTCCATCGCAGCATCGTTGTCGCCTCGCCAAACTTATGTATTACGACTATCGCTACCGCTTAGTGATAAAGTAAAGCATTACAGGCATTGCATTGCATACAATAAAGCGACAACCATATGGCTCCGCCAGTTGCCGATAACTTCGTTACAAAACATGATCATCTCATACAATAAAATATAGCATCACGCCTTGACCATATCACATCAAACATGCCCCGCAAAAACAAGTTAGACGCCCTACTTTGTTGTTGCAATTTTACGGGCTGCTACGGGCTTAAGCAAGAACCAGCCTCACCTACGATCAAAACCACAACGAATTTCACAAATAGACTGCTTTAACCTTCTCAAGGACCGGCGAGCCACACTCGGTTCAACTAAAGTGAGAGAGACAGACACCCACCACCACCTTTAAGCAACGAAAGGCTCGGGCGGTGAAACCAGCCTCAGAAGCGCACGCTGTAATGTCGGTCCGGGCCGCCATCTCACAATACCGCTGAACCAAAGTATGACATCGGTAGGTAGTATGACTTGTATCGCCCACAACTCACTTGTGTTCTACTCGCAAAACATCAAACCATAGAAAAACCTAGGCTCGATGCCACTGGGGAACGAGTAATTTCAAAAATTTTCCACGCACACGCAAGATCATGGTGATGCATAGCAACGAGAGGGGAGAGTGTTGTCCACATACCCTTGTAGACCCGGCGAAGCGATCACAACGAGAGGAAGTAGTCGACGTTCTCCTCGCGATCCGACCGATCCCGCCCATTCGACGCCCCAAGTTCTTGACACACGACAGCTCGATGACGCCCTCAGATCCGATCCAGCCGAGTGTCGAGGGAGAGTTCCACAAGACGACGGGCAGGACGATCTTGATGTTTCATGCCAGGGCTTCGCTTAAGCTTCGCGACGATAACCGAGGTGGAATATGGTGGGGGGGCACCGACACGGCTAAGGAACGATCTCACGATCAACTTGTGTGTTCCAAGGTGCCCTGCCCTCAGATATAAAGGAGCCAGGGGAGGGGCCAGGCCAAGGAGGCGCGCCAGGAGTCCTACCCTCCGAGTAGGATTCTCCAATCCTAGTTGGACTAGGATTCCTGAGGGGAAAGAGAGAGAGGGGGGCCCCTTCTCCTAGTCCTAGTAGGACTAGGGAAGGAGGCGCGCCAGGCTTGGGCCCTCCTCCTTTCCACTAGGCCCATGAGGCCCATTTACCTCCCGGGGTTCCGTAACCTCCCTGATCTCAGAATTCTGCCGCCCGAACCATTCCAACTCCAAACATAGGCTTCCAATATATCAATCTTTATGTCTCGACCATTCCGAGACTCTCGTCATGTCCGTGATCACATCCGGACCAACTTCTCGTACATCAAAATACATAAACTCATAATAACCGCCATCAAACCTTGGCCATGGACCTACGGTTCGAGAACAATGTAGACATGACCTAGAACTATTCACGGTCAATAACCAACAGCGGACCTGATGCCCATATTGGTTCCTACATATTCTACGAAGATCTTTTTCGGTCAGACCGCATAACAACATACGTTGTTCCTTTGTCATCGGTTACATTTGCCCGAGATTCATCGCTTGATCCAATACCTAGTTCAATCTCGCACCGCAAGTCTCTTTACTGCTCCGAATACATCATCTCAAACTAACTCATTAGTTGTAGTGCTTGCAAGGCTTCATGATGTGCATTAAGAGGGCCCAGAGATACCTCTCCACTATCGGAGTGACAAAACCTAATCTCAAATACGCCAACCCAACATCTGCTTTGGAGACACCTGTAGTATTCTTTATAATCACCCGCCAGCCAGACGCTTGGTAGCACCCAAAGTGTTCCTCCTAAACGGAGTTGCATAATCTCATAGTTACAGAACATGTATAAGTCATGGATAAAAGCAAGAGCAACATACTAAACGATCGGTGCTGCTAGGGAATGGGTCATGTCAATCGATCATTCTACTAATGATGTGACCTCGTTAATCAAATAACAACCCTTTGTTCATGGTCGGAAACATAACCATCTTTGATTAACAAGCTAGTCTAGTAGAGGCATACTAGTGACATCTTGTTTTGTCTATGCATTCACACATGTATCATGTTTCCGTTAATACAATTCTAGCATGAATGATAAACATTTATCATGAAATAAGGAAATAAATAATAACTTTATTATTGCCTCTAGGGCATATTTCCTTCATGATGCATGTCCCGTTTAATGAGGCATGGCATGGCAAAGTGCAACAAACAAAACTACAAATTATGGAGCTCAATATGCAACGAAGGCATATTGACGAACACCACATCAATTATTTAGTTCTTCTCGCTTAGGTAACAACAATGTTAAATGTTGATTAACATGGCAAGGTGGAGCATAATGAAACTACCTAACTAGGCAAGTTTAAATGAGGCCGAACAACAAATAACAATTCCGAAAATCCATGTGCATATTTTAGATTCGGTACTGTTCTGCCCTAAACACAATTTTAATGTTGTTTAACAGGAAAAATAAGGTGTACCATGTTAATCTAGGCATTTTTCCACCCCATTTACATATAAAGTTTATTAAATTCACTTACGTTAATTAGTTATGAAATAAATCATTTTAACATCATATAGAAAATTTGCAAACAACATTTTAAATATTTTAAACATGGATGAAAGTGGATATTGTAAACTACATAAAATTCTAAGCATTTTACATATAAAGTTTGTTTTAACCGATGCACGGTTGTGGAGTTATTAAATGTATGATCATGAGGGTCTTTTTCAGAATCAAAATCATGGATAAATGCTAAAATCGCAAAGACGGAAAAAACAAGCATGGGGAACGGGCGACGGGCCAACAGAGAGGTGATGGGGAGGCATTCACCGGGCCTTTGGCCCGGCCGAGGAGAGGACCGGGCAGGGGGGGCCCGGGCGTTGAGGAGGCGCGGGCGGGTAAGTCCGGGCCACGGCCACGGGCGGGCGAAATTGGCGGTGCTCGACGCGCAGAGGAGGGGGCGGCGGCGTTCCCGCGGATGGAGGACAGGCGGGTCCACGGGCCCGGAGGGGGAGGAGGCGGGGCTGGGATCCAGGGATCCCGGAGATCCGGGATTCAAGGCCGGGCGGGCGGGATCGGGGCGGCGCGGGTCCTCGGGCAGAGGAGAGAGATCGGTGAGAGAGAGAACCAAGAGGGAGAGGGCGAGGAGGCGCGAGTCACCGGACGGGATTCATGGGGGCAAAAGGGCGAAAGGGGACGAGGTAGAGGGGCGGGGAGGCGCCGGGTGAGGTCGGGCGGGGGCGAGCGGAGGCGCGACCAGCGGCCGGAGCGCCGGGCCCTCGGCTTGGGTCTGGCCCGGCCGGGCGGGCACGGGGGAGGGTCAAGACGCGGGGAAGGGGGGCACGGGCACGCCCGCCAAGGGCGGGGCGCTGGTTGGTGGTCGGCGGGGAGCGCCAATGGCGGAGGAGGAGGGGCCCGAAATCAAGGGAGAAAGGGCTGAGGTAGGGGGAAAGGCCCAAATGGACTAGGAGGTCCATATATGGGCTAGGTTAGAGGGGTTTTGGAGCTGGATTCGATCACGATTCCATTTAACCGAACGGAGGGATGGTTTAGGGCTGCGGGGCCGGGGAAAGAGGAGAGGAGAGAAGAGAAGGCAGGGAACGGTTTTGAGACCAAAACGTCCGAAAGATAATTTGAATTCCGTTATATTTAATTTATCAAATGGACCAAATTTAAACTTAGGCTCGCACACATAATAAGACCCACCAAAGTTGCAACCCATTCCGAGAACATTTTGTGCCACTTATAAAATAATAGTTGGAGAAAGGGGAAAGTGTAGTTGGTCTAACGGACAACGGAGAGAACTAAGAGACCGGATCAAGTTTTGAAAACATGATGATGCAATGCGGATGATGACATGATAAAATGCAACACGCAGCAAATGACATGGCAACGACGGAAATAACTGGGCACCTGGCGATCGGATCCGGGCCACGCCGACCCTAAGGGGCGGCGCCCTCGAAGTTCAGATCGTATCCCTATGCGCCACCTCCTAGAAAGAGAAGGGCTTTTATTGGGTAGTTCCGGGAGCGAAGACTCCAAGCCGATCCGGCGTGAACAAGAAGCTCGTTGTCAATGTGGTCCAAGGCATGCCATCCGCGGATTCTCCCTTGCCAACAACGGGCATTTAAATTGGGAGTTCAACCAAGACAACACCGTTACGGGCTCCAACGACGACAACGGGGGGTTCATACCAAGCCCCGGATCCACCAATGAAGATCGGATTTCGCGCCCACCGACGAGGTAAGGATTCTACCCCTTTTAACACTTGTTTTATAGTTTGACTTACCGGTTTCAATCCCCTTTCCGACAGATCGATGAAGAAGGCCGAGATCATCCGCCCGCCCCATGCCAAAAACCCAAGAGACGCCCATCTAGCGGGGGTTGCCCGACCGCATGTCGGGAGAAGAAGGCCAAGAAGGAGGCCACTTATCAAAGGGTTCCTATTTTTTGGTCCGACGACGGGGGACTCCTCCCAAAGGCGAGGAGGAGGAAGAAGACTTTCCCCAGGAAGGAGAGAGGAAGAGGAAGGCTTTCCAGGGGGACGCCAAGGGTCCAAGAGGGAAGGACTATTCCTGAAGCCCGCCAACGCAAACGCTAACGAAGAGTGGCCTCAAGGGCCAGCCTCCGACAAGATCGTAAGTATCCGGATTTCAATGATTTATAATTTTTTGTCACATAGTGTCCTTCTAATGCCGCACACCGCCCACCGGATGATGATTCCCCGCCATCGAAGGGTCGTGGTCCCGGATGTGGATTCCATCCCACCGCTTTCCACCCCAAAGGATGGGGGGATCCCGGGGACCCATCGAGGGGCTCGGAGGCGCCGGCACCCGACTTTGCGCCGACTCCACGCCGGAACCGAGGGTTCCGGTCCGCAAAGGCCCCGCAAGAAGGGCAAGAGCGGACGCCGGGCCCCCGCCCAACCGGAGGCGCCGGGCAACTTGTTGGTGGCGCCAAAGGCCCATCGAAGAACACCGCACTATCATGAGTGCGGTGATTCAAAAGGTTCGTTTGCCAAGAGCGGGCCGACCGATGCCGCAGAGCCTTCTAATAGGCTTTGAGGTAAGAAGTTAAAATATGCAATGTAGTACCAAGACAGAGCCTCGATGCTCGGTTCGTGTTCAAAAGAAAAGCCGGACCGAGGAT
This sequence comes from Aegilops speltoides, assembly GCA_021437245.1. Lineage (NCBI taxonomy): Eukaryota > Viridiplantae > Streptophyta > Magnoliopsida > Poales > Poaceae > Aegilops > Aegilops speltoides. Next base: position 7,990 of record JAHHZJ010006974.1, on the reverse strand, counting down.
CTAAAAGATATACGGGCTTGCTAAAAATTATGTCAATATGGGTTTGCAGGCGCCCACCTTTCCAGACCGACTGGAGGTCGGTGTTAAGCAAGACCTCGAGCGGTCCGAGAAAGAGCTCGCGCCAAAAAGAAGCTCGAGGACAAAGAAGGTGAATAACACCATTTGAATAGTTACCTTACTAAAAGGATTTAGGTTAATAAAATAACAAGGATAAATGGGACGCAGGGCCATGAACAAGGTGGCAACCCCGGGACCGGGCCGAACGCAATGCCCGCGAACGGGCAGGCAAGAGACGGGCAACCCGCAGGAGGCGGGGGCGGAGGTGCGGCAAGAGCCCTGCCTCTGGAAAAGCATGAGAGTTTGAGCGACCAAAGACTCGAGAGTCCGAGCTTGCCTCGCCTCAAAGTGCCAAAGCCGCCAAGGCCGAGGCCCATAAGGCCCTTCAGAGGTTGAGGATGAAGAAAATAAGGTAAGGCATTTTTCATGCAAAGCAAGCATGTTAATGTAAACCCTTTTACTTACTCAAATTGAGCTCTGGCGCAGACTGCTTCGAAGGTTCGATGCCGATTCTACCGAACCGAGGAGGGAGCTCAACGGAGAAGGTCTTCGTCTCAAGACGCCGAGGCCGCCATCCGCGCCCCACATTAGCGACTGGTCGAGCCCACAAGGTAGCCGAAAGGGAAGGGCCTATAGTCCGGCCAGGGTCGGAGAGGCCATGCCGGGAGCATTTCCTGGGCGGGCCCGGGGTGGATGCGGCCTCGGTGGAGGTCACGCCCCCCTATAGTAAGGTGCGGCCCTTGCCGCAAAGGTGCACGGGCGGCCGATGCGAGAGGCTTATCACCACCGGCCGCCACCGGGCAAGGAGTATCGACCCGAGATGTACTATAAGACGTCTAAGGGTGCCCCAAGATTGCGGATGAGTGCCCTGTAATGTAATTATTGAGTAAACTCGCAATGTGTTATCCCGACGCAAAATTTGTTCATATGCCAAGCAACGCTTTATTGATTAAAAAATATTACCCGGCCGCTTATAAAATCGAGAGATGACAAGTCGCCGGTTTAAACCCCATGCCACGAAAGTGGGGTTCGGATAAACTTTAGCACTCTTGTTCCCATTTTGGGTCCATCTGAGGCGCCAACACAACGTAACAAGGCAACCGGACTTATAATGCTTGAACACTCCACTTAGCCATAGAATTTATAATTTTAAATTTCGGCCCCCTAGTATTCAAGACCAACGGGCGCTATCCACGCCTTTGGCCACATTATCCGGTTTTCGCCGCGCATAAGTCTTTAGGGACTCAAAAGACCTTAACATTACCCCTTTATCATGCCCCTTTAGCTTTCCACGGGCGCCGCCCAACCGGGCGAATCGCAGTGGTTCTGCTACCTTAGCCGAGTAACGAACGAGGGTGCCAAACATGGGAGCCGCAAACCCAACTATTGACCCAAGACATGATTCGAGCCATTCATACAATGCTATAAGTCTGCCGACTTGGGAAAGTGTTCGGACTTATCACACCATAATGGGGACATAAGCCCTCGGTGTATTCGGCCGCACTAAAAATACTGCAAGATGTCATTAATGAACATATATGTAAACTAATGCAATTATAGGCAAAAAGTGCTGATTATTTATTCAAGGAATTCTGATGAGGGGAATGATACAAATAGGCAAGCAAGGGATTGACTAATTAAACATGTCCTCCGGCGCTGGACGTTATATAATCAAATTTAATGAATGGACACCACCCGAGTGTTCGTCAGCCTTTTTTCCCTCCCCGGCCAACGTGAGTTCGGCGGTTCGCCGGACAACCCTCGTGAACGGAGTCCTGTATAAAAAAGAAGGAAAATAAAAAAAAAGAGCGACACACTTTGGGCCCCCGTGGGTCGAACCGCACTGGTGTGTTTGGGTCGGCTCCCCATGCCCATGGTATCTCTAGAGCGTAATGATGTACGCGAGGGCTGGTCTGCAATCAGCGAGGAGGGGGGGCCCAGTACTCATGCTCGAACGCGCTGTGGTCTTGATTGATGTTGCCCGGCGTTTTTGGTCCGGCCGCTTAACCCGGACCAAATTGCCTTTAGAAGGTTGCTCAGATTTTACCGGAGAGCCAGATGTTCCCCGCTCGGAGGAGCGCCGATTTCCATTGACCGTGATGACCCATGAGGGCCTCGCATCTTGAGCTTGAGGTATATAATGCGGCACCGTGAACTTTGCGAACGCGTTCGTCCAGCAAAGCGTGATAGCCGCCATGAACGGGACTATGTCAAAGATTAACCTCGCCCGAAGTTATTCGGGATCCTAAGACCCTTCCAGCAGGATCGAGCCCGCATAATTGGCCTCAACACCGGTATGACGCTTTAAAGGTCGATTTGTAGCTTTAACCTTGAGGGTCTATGCCCATCTTGGCGACCGATCCCGATAAAGGGTTCAGCACGGCCCCCCATCGACTCTCGGAGGTGAAATCCATCGACATTGGGTCTAAAACCATGCAAATCCGCCATGGCGGATAGGCGGATGGTCTCTGATCGAATGTGATCGGGCAAGAGGACCATGGATTGAACTGGGCGACGCTCCATCGCATATACCCCTTAGTGCACGCCCGCCCCTCTGGGTATATGGGTTGTGTATATCATGTTTACCGTCCGGACTTTGGGGGAAACCTTCCCCTCTCTCGCTCCGGGTCTCTTCCTCAGACGCGGCAGCCCTTGTCATCGCCAAGAATTAACTTGCTCTCTTGAATACCCAACAATCTCCGGGTGGTTATTTTTTGGGTGCCATGTATCCGCAAGAGTGGTATATTCGTCCAAATTGGACGGACCCGGGTGGTTCAATGGCTTCTTCCCCAACGGGTTTAGAGCCTCGAACCCGGGCCGACCGTCAGATCCTCATTGTTGTCGCCTAACGCGGTGTTTGTTTTGCTTCGACGCACCGCCATTGTGGTCCTTAGTATCCGGACGCCAGATTTTTACTAAGGTTGTTGCGCGAGCCAGCCATATCCTCTCCCCGCATTGGGTCAAATGATGAGGGCTATGGATTTCGCTTTTCCCGTTAGGTGCCGGGCAGCCACTCGTCGGATGTTATGTTTGAAGGCGAGGCCCTGATCCCGGACAAAACATTTTATTTTTTCTTTGTTAAGAACCGGTCCATAATTGTCCGCCGATTATCGCTGCTGAATTATGTGGTTAGGTCACGGCGATCGTGGTCGCAATGTGCCCCGGAAGTTGTCGAGGAATGCGTTCCGTGTCCTCCCAACACCCATTGATTCGGGCAGGCTGCGCCAATGCCGAGCTGGTCCTTTAAGCTTGAGCGAGATATTTGATGGCGGAATTGCCGCCGGGCCATATGGAATGAAGGAGATAATCCTCATCCAAACCGCTGGGTCTGCTGGCCATCGAGGATTCAATGTCGACGGGTTTGAACCCTTCAGTGATTTGATGATCCATTACTGCCCGGAAGATAGTGGGTGTGGGCGCCTATATTGAGCAATATCACGACGTAGCTCAAGAGAGCATTGCCGCGGTTCGCCCCCGGTTGTTGTATCCGCGCGACGGATTCATCATGGGGTGGGTGCCCACGGATCCATAGATAGATCTGGATTGTCTTGCCTTGTCCTCCAATATGTCCCGCAAGTCCGGACCCTCGGCTTCAGATTTTCGAGCGGCCGGGTACGGTCTTGACGGAGGGCCCGATGTTTTCGCCGCGACCACGGGTGGTCGGTCGGCCGACAGCGCCGGTGATGAAGGTATGTATGCTTCCTCCTCTAATCGGGGAGCAACTTTGCGGGTAACCTTGAGGGGCGCTCGAAGTTCATACTTTTTGGCCCGGAGGACCTCGGTCCATCGCGGCCAGGGTCTTGATCAGCTTGAAGCGCCGCGCTTTTTTTTTGCTATTTGTCGGCCATTAGCCCGCGCTTAAAACGCCTTGTTCGGGGATCCCAAGAAATTGTGGCCGAGGCTTGCCTCGCTCACAGGGAGGTATGTAATTATCATCCTCGACCTTCCTTGCCGCCTCTGGGGCTTGTTTCGATCCTCCCGCGAATTCCGGAGGGGTTGTTTGACTTTCCGGGTGTTATTATTCCTCGGGCCGGAATTCCATTCTTGTTGTTGGATTTAGAGCGGCGCCGGGCGCCGGGCGCCCCCGCTTCTTCGCCATCCCCATTTTTGCGGTGTCCACCATGTATATATCATATGACAAGGGGTCTTCAGCCCGAGGCGCTGGTTCTGATTTCCCGCATCGCCGCCCATACCCCGATGTTTCAAGTCGAGTTCAGCATGTCCGGATCCCGATGCTAGGGGGTGGTGGGTGGCTTTGAATTTTTCCCATCCCGATTCCAACCATCCCGCCGTAGTCCGCCAGGCTCTCCGGATAGCGGAGATGCTTTAGCGATTTAGGATGTCGCCGGGCGAGGCCGAAGATGTCCGCAGCGTGAACTCCATGATCGGGCGCCCAATCGGATTCGAAAGGGGGCAGGAGGTTTGGAGTCCGCAGGAGTCCCACCGAGTCACGGCTTTATAATGGACGAGGTCGTTGCCCCATCGCGGGAAGTTGCAGCCCCAAGGGTGTCCACCACCCGCCCTCGACCCGGGATCAGCCCACTATGGTCGGGGATTCTTGCGGCCCCAAGGTACCGCCCCAGAAGATCATGCCCATCGTGACAAGGCGCACGCCGCGGTTCGGATCCATCAAGATCAAGTCTCCATATCCGCCGTGAAGTTTAGGCTTCCAAATCGACCGATGGCGGGCGAAGCGATTGCCTAGATGGCCAAGTGAATTGGCCCGCAAAGCCCCAACACGAAGATCGTCCGGGAGAAAAGTCTCACCGACGGCGGTTGTTGTTGAAGAAGCCATCTTTATCGGTGACCTTGAGGAACTTCAATGAAAGCACCAATGTCGGTGTCAAAATGGCGGATCTCGGTAGGGGTCCCAACTGGCCTAGGCGGATGGTAACAGGAGACAAGGGACACGATTTTTACCTGTGTTGCCCTCTCGATGGAGGTAAAACCCTACCCGCTTGATTGATATTGATGATATGGGTAGTACAAGAGTGGATCTACCACAGATCAAGGAGGCTAAACCCTAGAAGCTAGCGAACCCCAAGTCCGACGCCAAGACTTCCATATTTTTGTGATCAACCGGTGTTTCATTTATGTTGTTTTTTTATTTTTGCATTGCATCATGTCATCATGCCATCATGTCATTTAATTTTAAACCTCAACTAAATAAATTGCAAGATTTTTGATCTATTTAAATCGAGGGATATTCCATGGTGATTTCTTAAAACATATCCTCTCGATATTTAGAGAGCTATATTAAATATTCCATTTTGGAATTCACCATAACACACTTAAAATCCCAATGCCTTTGTTGTCTTAATTTTGATCTCCAACTTTGCCATTTATTCTTTCATCATCTTCCGAGCTCCACCAAAATCTCAACATTTTGGCTACTCCTAAAGTCTAGACTCCATTCAAACTCCTTCGCAAGTTAAATAATTTTAGATTTAATTCTCCTATTTTGTTGAACCATTTTTGTTGGGTTGAAATATTCCGAAGGCCTTACAAATATGTCCCACCATTTTATTCTTGTTCTTGGCCTTTTCTTTTAATTCTTTTGAAATGCCTTTTTTTTTCTGCTAAAGAGAGAGCAGAGAGCCCACCAACCTCCCCGCCCCACCTAAGGTCATCCAGCCCCAGCGCCCATCCATTCCCCTTTCCTAACCCTTTAACCCCCCCCAACCGATCCAGCCCGAGCCCCGCCGATCCCGCCCTCCTCGTCTCCTCGCACCGCCAGCACCGGACGTGATCCCCGCCTCCGCCCTTCCTCCTCAGCTAACCCCTCCTCTCGAAAGACGCCTTCTTGCCCGATCAGCCCCCTTCCTCCTCCCCTCCCCCTTTGAGCGCCCAACCACCCGCCAACCCACCCCCCCTCCTCCCTCCCCGATCCCTCCGCTCCCCCCCTCCCTCCATCGGCGCCATCCATGCCCCATCGCCCCCCCGGGACCGGAGCGCCCCCATCCGCCTGCAGCTTTTGCTCAACTCCCCACCGAGCGAGTTGGGCCGCCCTCGGCCCTTGCTCCGGGACGCCGCCCCCCGACTCCCCTCCTCCTGCCCCATGGCGCCTCCCCCCTCCTCCTCCCCCTTTGGTTTTGGTCCTCCCTCGCTTAGTCCTCTCGCTACCCCGCTTCAGGCCTTCGTCGTCGCCCCCATCGACCACGAACGGGCCTCATTTCGAGCGGTCACGATGCCACCCAACAGAGCAATTTTGATCGCCGTCCCTTCGGTTCATCAAGACCTTCATGTACAACTACACCCATGATGCTGGTACCCCAACAACCGGTACATCTACACCGCCAAGACCGGACCGAAGTACCCCAACGTCCGGTACCACTACCCCGAATGAACATCTACTAAAACGGTACAACTACCGCCGCCACGAACAACTACTTCCACTACATCGCGAGAACGCCTACTTTTCACAAAACTCACCATCCAAATGCACGCTTTAGAGGTATAACGACGAGACGACGCCCATGTAGTAATGCATGTTGTATGAGATGCCCGGTTTGCACCGGTCCAATTGTCACGCTTTCCATGCCACTAACCCTGGGAACCCGAAAGGGATCACCCCACCATCTTGCATGGCACGCCTCCACATTTCTTTGCACCGACATCTCAATCGAAGTTATCGGAACCGAATGTGCGGGCACCATTTCGTTGTCGCGCCGGGCACCCTTTTTCGCTTTGCCAGACACAAATGCTTCATAACATGCTTATGTCAACATTTTTATAAAATTGTATAACTTGTATATGTCATCCGTGATCATGATAACAACATTTAAAATGTTTAAACTTGTTGTTGCATTAAATTGCTAAAAAGGGGGATTTACCAGATTTGTTGTTTTTGTATCCGCCCCATTTAAATTGTTTAGATGGTATAGTTTTGTTATGCTTCACCACTTGCCATGTTAACCAATATTTAATATTGTTGGGTACAAAAACGAGAGAACTAAATATGATGTGGGTTTTAATATGCAACTCGCTTTATTGAGCTCCACTTAAATTGTAGTGTTGTTTGTTTCACCTTGCCATGTCATGCCTCCTTAAACCGGACATGCATCATACTTGTTTGGGATCATGCCATGTTTATGTGATGGTTGTTTACTATGTTGTTTGTTTTTCCGGTTGCTTCTCTCGTTAGCTTCGGGTTTTGTTCCGAGTTGTGAGGATTCGTCGATGTCCGCTTGTCTTCTTCATGGATTCGTTTTTCTTTGGGATCTCGTGCAAGATGAATCATACCAAATCACTACTATCTTTGCTATGCTAGTTTGCTCGCTTTTTGCTATGCCAATGCTACGATGCTACCATTTGCTTTGTCCCAAATTGCCACGCCCAACCTCTAACCCAATGTCCTAGCAAACCTGATTGGCTATGTTACCGCTTTGCTCAGCCCCTCTTATAGCTTGTTAGTTGCAAGTGAAGATTGAAGTTTGTTCCTTGTTGAACATGGAGATGTTCCTTGTTGAACATGTTTACTTGTTGGGATATCACAATATATCTTATTTAATTAATGCAATATATACTTGGTAAAGGGTGGAAGGTCCCTTATGCCCGGTGTTTTGTTCCACCTTGTGCCCTAGTTTCCGCCATACCGTGTTATGTTCCCGGATTTTATGCCTTTCGCTTCGGGTGATTTATGGGACCCCTTGACAGTTTTTGAATAAAACTCCTCCAAAGGCCCAACCTTGGTTTTACCATTTGCCCGTTTTTTTCCCTTGGGTTCTGCAACCAAGGGTCATCTTTTTTTACCCCCCGGTTCGGTGCGGGTCCAAACCGAAGCGATGTCCGCCCGGGCAACCGGTCTATGCCAACCCGCTCCTTGCTCATCCGGGTCCCGAGAACGAGATATGTGCAGCCCTATCGGGTTTTGGACATCGGGCGGTTTTGTGTTCTTGTTTTACCATTGTAAATGTCTTGTAAACCGGATTCC
>JAHHZJ010006970.1:0-10422 GCA_021437245.1 Aegilops speltoides | reverse complement strand
GCTTTTCCTCCTTGCCTTCGCTCTCGCCCCGAACCGCCGCTTCCTCTTTTTTCCGCGATTCCCCGGCAGCCAGGGCAAAGAGAAGACGGCGGGGAGCCGGAAGAAGGCGCGGGGGAGAAGGCGCGGCCGAGAAGGCGGGGGGATCTACCACCGTGGTTTCGCCGAGATCCCGCTGTCAAGGGCTGGGTCCAGGAGATTGATCCACGACCATCGGAGAAGGATCTCCTCGATATGGCTAACGACGGTTGATCCCACGGCGCCGCTGAGGCTTCCTGCCAAGAGTGGCAGCCTCAAATTGAAGAGGGTGAGTGTGTGCTCGCCACCCATGTCGACGAGGATTTTCGCGCCGAGTGTTTTTCGGTTTTGAATTTCTCGAGCCCAGCTCCACCATTTTACTCCAAACTCCATCGCGATCTTGCTGCGCTTGTGTCTATGTGCGAAAACTTCGGCTGTCGATCAGCTGGGTTTGTTCAAGTATATCTTCACATGTCGCCTTAGATCGTGAAGAAGGCAAGCCCGTGACGGAAGACCCAAGTAGTTCAGATGTGCGGTGGCTTAGGGGTCCAGCTTGAGGAATAAAAGCACCTTCCCAGCTATGTCTTTTCCCGAAGCTCGTCAGGCGGGCAATGACCTGGTTCTACCGCTGAACGAGACGACGCCGACAGCCGACCGTCTTCCTCGCATTCACCATGAGTCGAGTGAATGCACCTCCTCCCTCAAGGTGGTTCCAGAGGAGAGATCTGAGGTGAAGATGTTGATGGATCGCGTGGTCAGCTGGTTCGGGACGGCGGATCGGCATGGACCTCTTGGAGGTTTTTCTTCGAGGCTAATCCAACCTCTTCGGGCCCGAGCCACGTGATGTGGCTGTATCAAGGCATCGAAGACGAGACTCAGGCCCACCCGGAGGCATCGACGATGCCATAGTGGAAAGGTGGATGGTCGCGATCATCGAACAAGGACAACCTCGTGATCCCGGAGGATTTCCACTTGACCACAACAAAGGTTCCGTAAAAGGTACATTTGCTTGCTTTTCCATTGTATATCCGCAATGCTTCGGATTTGGTCGACGAGCTCGCTTTGATATTCCCAGGCCTACCGAAGGATACTCAATGCCCAATGGCGCCAGACCAATCGAGGAGGGGGAAGAAGCGGCGTAGAGCCAGAAGAGTGGGATTCGACGCTGCGAAGATGACGACGACGACGATGATGATGACGAGGATGATGATGACGAGGATGAAGAGGAGGAGGTTGCACCACCGCGCCGAAAGGCGGTCAAACGCAGTACGACCTTTGACGAACGCTGAGGAGTTGGATCGCCTGCAATGACCAAACGCCTCGACCGCTCTCCTGCCGACGAGAAGGCGCCAAGGCAAGGTAGCTCCGGCCAACCAAACCTTTGCCAAAAATGAAAGTGTCCATCCCCACCATATCGTAAACAAATCACTTAAGTCTTCTTGTTCTGCATAAATTCTGTCTCTCGTTGATACTTGAACCGTCAACTAATTTTTGGAACTTCGTGCGCGATTCAAACCTCGTGCAAGGCCGAGGACCATGAGATGGAGGACGCGTGACTTCAAATCCCAGACGCAACTTTAATCTTGTTCTTGGTCGACCGACTCATAGTTTCGACTTTGACTCTTTCCAAGCTCCAACCAATGACATTATCACCCTTCCCGACGATTTGATGATGAGGATGAGGAACCATTGAGGTATAGGAGGAGCAGGAAGGCATCCACCGCAAAGCAGCCCAAGATGACGGCGCCGAGACTGCAGACGGAAGGGAGGCCAGACTGACATACGGTCCTTCGCGTGCCCGACGAGTGCTCGACCAACTTCGCCGAAAGTGGGCCTTCGCTTCGCCACGCCCACGCCCCGAGGACCGCTTAGTGTCGCCAAGGAGGCGATCCGCCAACAAGGATCATGATGGACAGAAGATCGTCGGGATGCGAGCCAAGCAGCTATTTGACGCCATTCGCCTTTCAGCATAATGTTCGTGTCCACCACCGGTTCTCAACTAGGGATATGTATCGCAAAACTTTTCTTTCTCGAATTCATAGCAGGTCACCCACCAGGTGTGTTGGTAAATTTCCCAGATAGCGGGCACGGGCCGAGACATGCCGGTGTAGTCCCTTTTAAGGTCTACAGCCGCGCCTGCCTTAGGCTTTATAAGCAATATTGATCATCACTTTCGAATGAAACGAATGAGCGAAACCAAGAAGACGCTGAGTGCACCCATCGGTAGTCCCGAGACCGCGGGTCGATCACCGCGCTGATTACAACCGTTTTGGTCGATAGTCGACCGTTTGAATAAGACCAAGGGGCACGCCGAGTGCACCCACTGGTAAGTCCCTCGAGACTACTATTTAATGCTTGTCATTCGATCGTAGTCTTAGAAACGGATCATTTTTCTTTATTCACTTAAGTGAATCATCTTTGACATTTTGTCGATTGACTCTTCAGAGAAATCCTGATGATTGGCATGACGCTATATCGAATCGGGAGGTAAGCATATTCAACTTGAGTTGGACTTGAAGCTAGTGCAGTGAGAATCGATTTAAGGCAAAGGAGGAGACCAAAGGTATGTTTGGTGAGACTTAACGACTCTTTTCTCCCCCTCATTTGTTTCAAACCGATTTCTGCAGTAATTTAACGTGCAAGGTGAAGGAGGCCCAGAGGAAGAAGGAGCTTGAGCTGTCGTGAGAAGATCAAGCTCATTGATGAAAAGCTAGCCTCAACCACCAAGCTTCCTAACAGACAACACCAATCAAGGGCTGCTCGCCATTGCCACCAAGGATGTTGATCGATCCGAAAGTTTCACAAGACTACTTCTCGACCGAGAGGATCAAATCATTGGACCGTGAAAGAAGAATGACCCGAAGGCTTCTTGGGTGGTCTTGCTAAAAATTGTTCCTTATGCCTCAAGGTAATCTTCTTCACCTACCACCCTTTCCAATTATAGGTTCCCATTCAACTATTTTCTTTGATTCGGGTTTTGTCTTTGCAAGAGTTCTCGCGCAACTTTGAAGAAGAAACCAGCCAATGGAGGATTTAACTCGAATTCGCTTAATTCAATCCGTGAAATGATGAAACCGCTATGAACATCTTCCCGACCGGAGTCTCGTGGTTGCCGCTTGTCGGGATTACCTCGCAAGGTCAAGGTTGCTACGTTCTCAAGATCGACTCGACGCCTCCGCCCAGGAGCACACTCAAAATGACCTCGAAGTCGCTGATGGCTTGATCGAACGCCTCGCCCCCGACCGAAAGTGCAAGAGTGGAAGAAGTCTTCGCTTGCAGGCTATGATGTCGCCTCTTGTCCGGCATGCGAGTCCATTGCAAGGATGCACGTTGAAGATAAGTCAGCTATTCCCGAGTGGCCAACACTCAAGAAACACGACTTCGTGTCCTTCATGGAGACTTTCATCGTCATTGCTACACGGACTTGCAGATGGGATTGACCTTGACGAAGTTCGCTGTTTCCATCCAGCCTCCACAGAGGGGTAAAAAACTTTCTCGATTTTAAATTTGCCTCTAAGATGTCGAAAGGAGTTGTAACCGATAAAACTTAACAGTTTAGTCGAGCACTTCCGGTTCCTTTAGGTATCGTAATTCAAATTTGGATTGATGTTTGATATGATTGCTTTTGGCTTGAATGCGCCTTTGCGTGTTATAACAAGATGCCTCACGCAATGACTTATTCCTTAGGGCGCAGCACTGGCTGCGCAGCTTCCGAGTGAGAGGTCGCCTCTTCACTGTGAGGATTTTTTTTATCTTAGGCAGCACTGGTGCAGCTTGGCCCCGGTGAGAGGTTTGCTTCACTCTAGAGGATTTCTTATATCTTAGGCGCAGCACCGGGCTGCAACAAGCCCCAGTGAGAGGTTTGCTCTTCACCCCAGAGGGATTTCTATAGTAGGCGCAGCACTGGCTGCAGCTAAGCCCCGAGTGAGAGGTTTGCTCTTCACTGTAGGATTTTTATACCTTAGGCGAGCACTGGCTGCAGCTAAGCCTCCGAAAGTGAGAGGTTTGCTCTACACCGTGTAGGATTTTTATACCTTAGGCGCAGCATCGGCTGCAGCTAAGCCCCGAGTGAGAGGTTTGCTCTTCACTGTAGGATTTTTATCCCTTAGGCGAGCACTGGTTGCAGTTAAGCCCCCGAGTGAGAGGTTTACTCTCACTCAGTAGGATTTCCGCTGTATTTGTGGTGAAGCTCTGAGGAGAGGATAGCAACGACCTGCACCTCGCCTTCCTTGCTAACGACATCATATTTATGGTGTAGCTCGGAGGAGAGGGTCGCAATCGACCGCACCTCGCCCTCCTTAGTGGTACACATTGCACTTAGGCGAGTCCTGATCTAGCTAAGCCTCCGAGTGAAGTCTGCTTGCACCTCGTAGGATTTTTAATAACTTAGGCGTAGCACCGAGCTAGCTAAGCCTCCGAGTGGAAGTCCGCTTACCACTCGGTAGGATTTTAATAACTTAGGCGAGCACCGAGCTGAGCTAAGCCTCCGAGTGAAGTCCGCTTGCCACTCGTGAGGATTTAATAACTTAGGCGAGCACCGAGCAGTAGCAAGCCTCCGAGTGGAAGTCCGGCTTACCACTGTGAGGATTTTAATAACTTAGGCGAGCACCGAGCTGCAGCTTAAGCCCCGAGTGGAAGTCCGCTTGCCACTGTAGGATTTTTATAACTTAGGCGAAGCGGATTCGAGCTAAACCTCCGAGTGGAAGTCCGCTTACCACTCGGTAGGATTTGTAAAAACTTAGGCGAAACAAGATTCAAGAATTAAGCCACCCACCGGGGAAAATTTTATCGACAAAAATAAAAAGTGACAAAAATTATGAAGGAATTATGACACTATTACTCGCTCATGAACTACGGAGTATTTTATTACAACTCTTCCGAGGAAAACTTTAAGTATAAAACGGGCGGAGCAGATCCGCTCCAAGCTCGGGGCTCTTCGATATTGTGTTCGACGTTGTAGAGACGATATGCCCCATTGTGGAGAACCTTTGTGACGATGAAGGCCCTTCCCCAGAGGGAGCGAGCTTATGTTGCTTCGCTGATCCACTCAAGGACCAGATCCTTTCTCGGAAGGCTCGACCTCTCACATTTCTGGCGCACAGCGACGCAGGCAGTCTTGTTCGGTAGATGGTCGAGCGGATCGAGCCATTTCCTTCCTCTTCTAAGAGGTCGACCGCATCCTCGACGCTTGCTCACCGCTTCATTGTAAAGTTCAATTCGGGGAGCATTGTGAAGGAGATCACCTGCAGACTGCTTCGCTCCATAGACCAGAAGAAAGGAGTTCATCCGGTCGACCCATTAGGGCGGTTCGAAACCCCAAAGCACCGGGAGTTCGTCAACCCAAGCTCTAGCCGATGCTTGAGATTTCGCATCACCGGGCTTCGCACCTTGAGAATTAATCCGTTGGCTCTGCTCGCTGTCCATTCGACCGTGGATGGGCGATCGAGGCGAGTCACCGTGTGCCTTGGGCATTGCGAAATCCTGAATTCTTCCGAGTCAAAATTCACCCATTATCCGTGATAATGCTCAAAGGGACCCCATATCTAAACGTTAGCTCTCGATGAAGGAAACAGCAGTACCGTGTCAAGACTTTTGATTGGCTTAATCAATCCACTTGGTGAACTTGTCGATCGCTACCAGACATGCGTGAAACCGCCCGACCTGTTCGCAAGGGACCGACCATGTCCAACCCCATAATGCAAAAGGCCGCACGAGTGGAATGGTTCGTGGCTGACGAGGCTTGTGTGACATATTGGAGTAGAACCGCATCCTTCGCACTTGTCCACTATTTCTTTCGCCATCTCATTTGCTCTGGCCAGAAAATCCTGCCCGGTATGTTTTGGCTACAATGGTCCGAGAGGACGATGGTGACCACAGTCCCCGAGTGGATGTCATTGAGTATTACTCTCGACTCTTCCGGCGTTATGCATTTCCGACTTCGTCGGCTTTTCTATACAACTCCTTTGATAACAAGAAGGCTTTGGATCGACGGACGATCTGTCGAGCCTCTTCCTCATCCTCCTGGAGTTCCTTCCTCGTATATATGATGTATGGATTGTCCAATCGAGTGACCACTAAAACTTCCATGACCAAGTCGACTAACGCCGACCTCAACCTCACGAGTCCGTGGAGCCTTGGGTGTGGAGCCTCTGTGAAGGGATCTTCTTCGACGGAGGTATATGCTCCAAAAATACACCACTCGAATGGCTTCTCTTTGGAGCCTATTTTCGCCAGATCATCCGCTGCTTGATTTTTCACCGGGGATGTGATGGAGTTCCAACCTCGAACTTCTTTTTTCCAGCTTCCTCATCGCACAAGATCCAGATCATAGCTGGGCTTCACATCCCACTCCTTCATCACTTGATTGACCACTAGATCTGAGTCGCCATAGACCATCAGCGCACGGACGCCGAGTGAGATGGCCATGCTAATCCATATAGGAGGGTCAGATCACTCTCATTGTTGGAGGAATCAAAGTGAATCTGGAGCACATACCTAAGCTTATCTCCTCTGGGGAAACAGAACAACCCCAAGACCAGAACCATTCAGCATCTTGGAGCCGCCAAAGAACATGGTCCAATGCCCGAGTGAACTTCAGTCGGTGCTGTTGTTCAATCCACTCGGCGAGGAAATCTGCTATAGCCCGACTTAATGGCTTTTTTGCCTCGAATTTGATATCAAGGGAAGAAGTTCAATCGCCCATTTTGCCACTCGACCGGTTGTGTCTCTGTTATGCAAGATCTCTGATAAAGGAGCGTCGCTGACGACTGTGATAGAATGATCAGAGAAATAATGAGCAACCTTCTTTGTGGTCATGTATATACCATACACAAGCTTCTGATAATGAGGATATCTCCGCTGGATGGAGTCAAGACTTCGCACAAATAATACACCGGCGCTGAACTTTGAAGGCCTTTCCTTCCTTCCCGCCGACCGAAGTAAAGATCGACAACTTGTCCGCTGGCTGCAATGTAAAGCAACAGAGGCTCTTTTGCTGATTGGAGCAGCAAGCACCGGCCGGTGGAGAGCGAGCTTTTAGCTCGGCAAATGCTGCATCGAGCTTCGAGTCCACTCGAATTTGTCAGCTTCTTCATCACCGGTAAAGAGGTAATGCCTTTTCACCGAGTCGTGAGATGAATCGACTTAAAGCGCCAAGCATCCAAGAAGCCGACGCCGCGGCACTCGATTGTATGCTTCATTCGAGAATAGTGCCGATTTTCAGGTTAGCATCGATCCTCGCTCGAAACGAGAAAACCGAGTAATTTTCCACCAGAACCCGAATGTGCACTTTGACGGATTGAGCTTGATATCGCACCTTCGAGGTTGGCAAATGTTTCGCGAGGTCAGCAAGCAGGTCGGAACCTTTTCGACTTAACGACGATATCATCCATATACGCCCACATTCCGACCGACGGAGGAGAAGACACTTCTGAATCATTCGCATAAATGTGGCTCCGGCATTCTTGAGGCCGAATGGCATGGTGATATAGCAGAAGCACCCGAATGGAGTGATGAAAGCTGTTTTTATTTCATCGGGCCCATACAGACGGATCTGATGATACCCGGAATATGCATCTAGAAAAGACAATCTCTCACATCCCGCGGTCGAGTCAACAATTTGATCTATGCGGGGGAGAGGAAAATGATCCTTCGGGCAGGCCCGATTGATGTGCTTAAAATCAATGCACATGCGGAGTGAGTTGTCCTTCTTGGGAACCATAACGACATTGGCAAGCCACTCGGAGTGATATATCTCTCGGATGAATCCCGCTGCCAACAGTCGAGCCACTTCTTCACCAATAGCTTTTCTTCCGACGGCGGACCAAGATGCTTTGACTGGTTTTGTGACTTGTCGACTCGTAGGCGATGCTCAGCCAGCCTCGAATACCTGGCATGTCACCTGGCTTCCATGCGAAATGTCCAGCTTCTCACGGAGGAACCGATGAGCGCTTTTCCTATTTCGGTCGAGTGTTGTGGAGATGTGGGTCGGGCTGCATTGGGATCACCGGGTGAATATGGACTGGCTTCGTCTCACCGATAACCGAAATGCAGACTCTGTGGTTGGCTTCTTGGATCGTAATAAATCACCGATTCGCGTTTGCTTGTATTCGCCGAATTCACCACCTGTATTTGGGAGTCGGCAATTTTGGAGCCCTTCTCGAAAGCACTCTTCGCCGCTTCTTCCGATCGCCGGTGATGCTGATCACTCCCTTTGGGCCTGGCATTTTCAGTTTGAGGTACACATAGCATGGTCGAGCCATGAATCTTGCGTAGGCTGGCCTCCCCAAATGGCGGTATGCACTCTGAAAATCTACAACCTCAAAGGTCAATTTTTCTTGCGAAAGTGCTTGAATCACCAAAACCACGCCCGTGGCTATTCGCCGAGTGAGTTGGCCTTCTTCCCGGTATGACTCGGAAACTCATATTGTCGTGCCGACATCGGAATGCCCATCCTTTCAACGATCCAAGATATAACAAATTCAGCCCACTACCACCATCCATCAGCACTTTCGTCCGAGTGCCTTCGACAACCGGATCGACCACCAACGCTTGCTGCCCAGGTGTATGTGAGTCGGGTGATCAGATTGGTCGAATGTGATGGGTGTTTGGGATCATAGAAACGTAGTAATTTCAAAAAATTTTCCTACGCACACACAAGATCACAGGTGATGAAGGCAACGAGAGGGAGAGGTTGTCTACATACTCTGCAGACCTGGCATGAAGCCATCACAACGCAGAGGAAGTGGGGCCAGACGCTCTCCCCGCGATCCCATACGATCCCGGCGCCGCATCTGACGCCCCTGAGTTCTGACACACGTACAGCTCGATGACGCCCTCGACCCATCCACGGGAGAGTTTCACTGACCATTAACGGAAACAGTGTGATCCAATCCACCAATCCATCCAAACCACGGACTTACGGTTCGAGAACAATGTAGACATGACCTAGAACTATTCACGTCAATAACCAATAGCGGACCTGATGCCCATATTGGTTCCACATATTCTACGAAGATCTTTATCGGTCAGACCGCATAACAACATACGTTGTTCCTTTGTCATCGGTATGTTACTTGCCCCGAGATTCGATCGTCGGTATCCAATACCTAGTTCAATCTCGTTACCGGCAAGTCTCTTTACTGCTCAATACATCATCTCACAACTAACTCATTAGTTGTAGTGCTTGCAAGGCTTATGATGTGCATTACCGAGAGGGCCCAGATACCTCTCCCACAATCGGAGTGACAAAACCTAATCTCGAATACGCCAACCCAACATCTCGCCTTTGGAGACACCTGTAGTACTCCTTTATAATCACCCACATGCTGTGACGCTTGGTAGCACTAAGTGTTCTCCGTAAACGGGAGTTGCATAATCTCATAGTTACAGAACATGTATAAGTCATGGATAAAAGCAGAGCAACATACTAAACGATCGTGTGCTAAGCTAATGGAATGGGTCATGTCAATCGATCATTCTACTAATGATGTGACCTCATTAATCAAATAACAACTCCTTTGTTTATGGTTAGGAAACATAACCATCTTTGATTAATAAGCTAGTCTAGTAGAGGCATACTAGTGACATGTTGTTTTGTCTATGCATTCACACATGTATCATGTTTCCGTTAATACAATTCTAGCATGAATGATAAACATTTATCATGAAATAAGGAAATAAATAATAACTTTATTATTGCCTCTAGGGCATATTTCCTTCACCTCCCACTTGCACTAGAGTCAATAATCTAGATTACATAGAATGATTCTAACACCCATGGAGTCTTGGTGCTGATCATGTTTTGCTGTGGAAGAGGCTTAGTCAACGGTCTGCAACATTCAGATCCGTATGTATCTTGCAAATCTTATGTCTCCGCCCGACCAAGTCCGGATGGAATTGAAGCGCTCTTGATGTGCTTGGTCCTCTTGTGAAATCTGGATTCCTTCGCTAAGGCAATAGCTCCAAGATTGTCACGAAGATTTTCATTGGACCCGATGCACTAGGTATGACACCTAGATCGGATATGAACTCCTTCATCCGACTCCTTCATTAGCTGCCCGGTTGCTATGTATTCCGCTTCACATGTAGATCCCGACGACGCTTTGTTTAGAACCGCACCAACCGAGCTCCTCCGCTTAGTGTAAATACGATCCGTCTGCATTTAGAATCGTCCGGATCGTGTCAAAGCTTGCATCAACGTAACTGCCATTTATGAGCTTTTGTCACCTCCATATACGGAAACATATCCTTAGTCCTTTTGTATTTCAGATGTTCTTGACCGCCAAGGATCCACTCCGGATTACTTTGGTACCTTCCTGCTAGGCTTATAGCAAGGCACACGGCGACACAAAGATTGCATACATGATAGAGTATGGGAAGCATAGGAACATCTTTCATTTTTCTCTT
>JAHHZJ010006969.1:0-34609 GCA_021437245.1 Aegilops speltoides | reverse complement strand
CTACCGCCCTAAGTAAACAAGATGTAAAAACATAATAAACTTCACATGCAATTATATATAGTTGTGACATGATATGGCCAATATCATCAAGCTCCATTGATCTCCATCTTCGGGCTCCATGATCACCTTGTCACCGCTTGACACCATGATCTCCATCATCATGATCTCCATCATCGTGTCTTCATGAAGTTGTCACGCTAACGACTACTTCTACTTCTATGACTAACGCGCTTAGTAATGAAGTAAAGTAGTTTACATGGCGCTCTTCAATGACACGCAGGTCATACAAAAAATAAAGACAACTCCTATGGTCCCGGTTGTCATACTCATCGACATGCAAGTCGTGAATCCTATTACAAGAACATGATCTCATACATCACAATTCAACATTCATCACAACTTCCGCCATATCACATCACATGATCAATCGCGCAAAAACAAGTTAGACGCCCTCTAGTTGTTGTTGCATCTTTTACGTGGCTGCGATTGGTTCAGCAAGAACGCTTTACCTACGAATCACCACAACGTGATTTTGTCAACTTCTATTTACCCTTCATAAGGGCCCTGTTCATCGATTCCGCCCAACTAAAGTGGAGAGAAGACACCCGCCACCACCTTATGCAACTAGTGCATGTCACCGGTGGAACCGGTCTCACGAAGCGACGTAAGGTTGGTCCGGCCGCTTCATCCCACAATACCGCTGAGCAAGAAAAGACTAGTAGAGGCAAGTAAGATGACAAGATCAACGCCCACAACAAATTGTGTTCTACTCTGCATTAGAGAACTACGAAGACCTAGCTCGATACCACTGGGAACGCTAGTAAAATTAAAATTTTTCCTACGGTTTCACCAAGATCCATCTATGAGTTCATCTAGCAACGAGTAACGGAGAGAGATTGCATCTACATACCACTTGTAGATCGCCATGGGAAGCTCAAGGTGATGATGGAGTCGCATTAACGTGATTCGATCACCGATGCCAAGGCTGAACGGACAGCACTCCCGCTCAACACACGACGGACGATCGACGCTCTCCTTCTTGATCCAGAAGGGAAAGGAGAGGTTGAGGAAGACCCCACCGCAAAGACGACGGTGATGATGGTGGAGAAGCAAGATTCGGCTGTGGCTTCGCCAAGCTCTACGAGGAGGAGATGTGTTGGAGGGAGGGGCTGCACCTTGGGATGTGTGTCCAAGAGCCCCTCCCTCCCCCTTTATATAGGCCCCTGGGGCTCCTCAAGATCCAATCTACAAGGGGGCGGCAAGGGTGGAGGCCCCTGCCAAGGGCGCTTCACCCCTAGGGTTTCAACCCTAGGCGCAGGTGGGCCTAGGGGCGACCAGCCCCTGTGGGCTGGTTCCTTCCCTCCGCCCATGGGGCCTCCCGGATAGGTGGCCCACCTTGGACCCTCGACCCTTCCTGGTCCCAGATTTTGGAACCCCTAAACTTTCCGATGGTCAAACACCACTTCCTATATATTATTCTTTACCTCCGACCTTCCGAACTCCTCGTGACGTCCGGGATCTCATCCGGACCAACAACATTCGGTGGTCACATACTTGACTTCCTACAAACCCTAGGCCACCAACCTTATTGTAGACCCTACGGGTTCGAGACACGTAGACATGACCGAGACATGTCTCCGGTCAATAACCAATAGCGGACCTCGATGCCCATATTAGTTCCTACATATTCTAATAAGATCTTTATCCATCAAACCGCACAACAACATACGCTGTTCTTTGTCATTGTGTTACCGCCTGAGATTCGATCGCTTGTGATCCAATACCTAGTTCAATCTCGCTACCGCAAGTCTCTTTTACTCGCTCCGTATATCATCTCACAACTAACTCATTAGTTGAAATGCTTGCAAGGCTTAAGTGATGTGTATTACCGAGAGGCCCAGAGATACCTCTCCACATTCGGAGTGACAAATCCTAATCTCAAATACGCCAACTCAACAAGTACCTTCGAGACACCAGAGAGCACCTTTATAATCACCCAGCTACGCCAGGACGCTTCATAGCACAAAGTGTTCCTCCTAAATGGAGTTATAATCATAGTCATAGGAACATGTATAAGTCATGAAGGAAGCAATAGCAACATACTAAACGATCGTGGTGCTAAGCTAACGGAATGGGTCATGTCAATCGATCATTCAACTAATGATGACCTTGTTAATCAAATAACAACTCCTTGTTCATGGTTAGAAACATAACCATCTTTGATTAACAAGCTAGTCAAGTAGAGGCATACTAGTGACACTGCTTGTCTATATATTCACACATGTATTATGTTTCCTGCTATACAATTTAGCATGAATAATAAACATTTATCATGATATGAGGAAATAATAACTTTATTATTGCCTCTAGGCATATTTCCTTCGTGGGGGTCCTAAATCACCCGACCGTAAGGAACGCAAAACCGGGAACATAACACCGTATGATTTTGAAACTAGGCGGCAAGAGGAACAAAACACTCAGGCATAAGGCCGAGCCTTCCACCCTTTACCAAGTATATAGATGCATTAATAAAATAAGAGATATTGTGATATCCCAACATAAACCCCGCCCACCATGGAGAAATCTTCAACTTCACTCGCAACTAGCAACGCTATAAGAGGGGCCGAGCAAAGCGGTAACATAGCCAAACAACGGTTTGCATAGGAAAGGTGTCAAAGGTTAGAGGTTCATGGCAATATGGGATGGCTTGATAAACAGTAATAGGTAAGCAAAGATAGCGATAGAACGAAGCAACTAGCATAGCAATGATAGTAGTGAGATCCAGAAGCGCATCTTGCTCAAATCCCGCAAGGAAGAAGAACGAGTCCATGAAGAAGACGGTTACTGAAGATCTAACCACGTAGGATCAACTAATCCTCACGATCGCAACGAAACAGAACTAACAAGAAGAAGCACACAACATAGGTAAACACACCACACATGAACAAGGCATGATGCACAATACATGATGCATGACCAAGCTATATGAAGCTACTCATGGCAAGAGATGATGCAAACAAGAACAACACATCAAGGCAAGTTTAAATGAGGCCGAACAACATATAACAATTCGTAAGTCCTCATATGCATATTTCGAAATTGGTCCAGAACTGATAAACCTTATGTTCAAGTTGTTAAACAGCAAGTTAAGATGCACCAAGATGATCTACACGAGATTCTAGTCAAGTTACATATAAAGTTCATTAGATTCGAGCTACGGCCTAGAAGATATGAGCAAAACAAGTTAAACATGGCATTGATGCAAATGCACCCAAACATCAAGCAAACACACCAAAACAATGATGCAACATGATAATATGAAGCTACATGCAAAATCAAGCAAGTTTCATATAGAGCACACTCAAACGGAGCAACGGAGCAAACACATGCACACTATACAAGTCATAACAACAATCTATCCATAATAAAGAACTAGGCATATTGCAAGCATCAAAACAACATGCTACATTCCAAAGATAATAACAAAAGGCATGGGCATGAAGCAAGTGTAAAGCATAACAAAACATGAACACCAGCTATCTCCGTAACATCTAGAACATGCTCAAAAAGACATGGAGATATTGCAAATAATAACAGCCAGACTTTAGCGTAAATAACATCAGTCGACATGCTTAGAGCTATCAAACAACATGTTACAGAACATATCATGGCAAACAAAGGCATGGCATGACTCTACTAAAAGCATAGATCAAAAGACCTCATCGACCATGAGCCAAAAGGGCACAAAAATATGATGGCACCCATGTAAACATGGCAAGTTATATTACAGATTCATACATGGCGTAAACAACAATAAGTAGGCATGTTCGTGAGCTTGAACCACTCACCACAGAGCAATACATGGCATGGCAAGGCAACCAACAGAAGAAGGCATGATTATGAAGCTAAGCATGGCAAGAGTACATAGGGTACATGGATCACTAGGAAAACACATGGTAACAAGTGAACTTAATGTTAACACAGTCGACAAAGAACATTTTCAAGCAATTTTTGAGCAAGATTACAACATGTTCCAGCAAGCTATAATTGCAACCAACGGCATGAATGGATAGAGCAAGTCATGTAGATCAAAACATGTTTATAGAGCATCTCCAGATTATGCATAGAATGATTTAGTGTTAACATAGCAACATAATCTGTCAGAAAAACAACAACAAAGAATTACCCCTACTTAGCAAGCTTGATACACTCAAGACACAACTCACAAAAAATACATGGCATACACCTCGAAAGATGGCATGGTAGATCAACATTCATGTAGAGCTCATACTCAGGATGCACATCAATCATAAAATGATAAAACAACAAGTTATAATAACCAAATAGATTAACATCAACATGCACTCTTCCAACAAAGATTTCGGCATCAAGAAGAGCTCAAAAGAATATGATGCAATGGAATGAAATGATCTACTCATCGAGACAACAATTTGACATATTATACGCATTTAATCAGATCTACGGATGCATAGATGATGCAATGAATATGGCATGATAATGTCATGATTCGGGACTTAGGAAAATTACTCCGAAAGCCAACGCGGACGAATGGAGCGGACGGAGGGATCGTGCCGAGGGGCAGGGCTGGTTCGAGGGATGGTGGATCTCATCTACCTCGGATCTCGCCGAGAGGAACTCAAATGGTCATGGGCGACTCCGCAAGCTGGGCGACGGCGCGATGGCGGCGGTAGGAGGTGGCGCTGCCGACGCTGCGGCGAAGGCAGGAGGGAGGCGATGGGTCTGGCGCGGCGCGCACTGCCAAGGGCGTAGCGCTGGCTTGGTCGCCGGAGGCGCGCGGGCAGGCCACCGGGCGAGGGCATGAAGTGAGAATGTAAAGGCGCCACAGGCATGGCGGCGCGGTTGGGCGGCCGGGCGCCAATCGAGGACGACGCGGCCGGGCCGAGCTGCTGCATGGGGAGGTTAGGGCGCTGCTGGGCGAGGGAAAGCCATGCGCGCGGGGCTAGGGCGGGCGAGAGGGCGGCGCATGCAAGGCGCGGGATGGGTCTTGCTGGCTCAGGAGGGCTCAAGGCCGGCCGGGCGATTAAGCGCGGCCAAGGCCGGGCCATGGCGCGAGAGTGGGCGGCGGCGCTGGGACCATGGATATGTCCGCCTGTTCGGACGGTCCGCTTACGGGAGGAGGAAGAAGGCTAGGGTTTGCACCAAATTTCGGGAAGGGGCTAATTTATAGGTAGAGGGAGCTAGGAGAGTCGAATGAGGAGCGAGCGCCACACGATCGCGGATCGAACGAGCGAGAGCATGGAGGGAGTTTGGTGGGTTTTGGGCCACTTTGGGGGTGTTGGGCTGCAATCAAAGAGGGCTTTATTGTTACTTGTTAACCGCTGAGTATCAAACGACCTCCAAATGGCACGAAACTTGACAAGCGGTTCACCGGTGCTATACCAAGGCCGCAAACCTCGGCCATTCCGAGAAAGTTTAACACCGCGACAAGAGAAGAGGCAAAGGGGAACGCCGAGGCATAGGAGTGCCGGATTGCAAAATGTATAACGCGAAAATGCTCGATGCATGAGACGTAACACGTATGCAAAATGAAATGCACATGTGACATGATATGAAATGCAGATGATGACATGGCAAAGTGCAACACGCGAGCAAATGACATGGCAACGACGTAATAATCGCGTAGACACCGCGAACGTAATCCCGCGCTATAACACTCCTCCACTAACAAGAGATCTCGCCCCGAGATCTTAGGACCCAGACGGAAGAGAAAAGTGATGAGGTGAAACAAGAACTCAAGAGAAGAATCAAAGAATCGAGAGCAATCGAGAAGAAGAGAGGAACGACGAATGACGAGAATCGAAAGCTCACGGAATCGATAGACTATGAAATAACCTCGCTCTAACCGGAGGGTTAGAATGAGAAAAGAAACGAATAAGACCGAAGGATTTAGGCAGCACTCCGCTAAAATGAAAGGAATACACTAACTAGAGAGGATGGAATGATACTTGATGAACTCTGAAGAATGAATTAAATCATGACGATCCACCGTGAAGAACTCCAGACAAAGGAATGATGAGATAGAATTAAAGGATGAAAAGAATAAGATGAGCCTTATGATTTAGATGGAGGTTCCATCGAGATAAGCGAGAAAATTGAACTCCGAAAAGAAAAGAAGAAAGCACTTGAAATAGAATTTATTCATCAAGAACAAACTCCAAGAAAGGGATTACTCACTTGAAGGAAATAAGAATAAGATTTATTGTATGCTTATCCTTCATCAAATTAAATTGATGACAAGCAATGGATTTTTGCATACTACTTATTCTTCTTGAAAAGGATTGAGAAGTGACATATCACAAACTTGAGAAGGTCTTCATGAACCACCGATTGAAAAGAAAGAATGGATTAAAAGATAACCAAAGAAAAGGATCTTGAATCTAACCACCGAAGAATACAAAATGATGATGAAAGATAATGAATCACCGTGAAGAATTAGAGGAACAACTATGCTTGAGGGGATTTAGATGCAAGAAGAACAAAGAGATCATGAGGATTAAAGAACACTTGAACGAAGTAATCGGATAATTGGAAAAACGTAATCGAAATGATGGCCTGCTGAAAAGAAATGGGAAAACAACTCCGACATACTCCGGATGGGTGAAAAGAATTTGCACGACTTGAAACAATTTGATAGGATAACATCGAGCTAGCACCGCTAATCTCCGGGAACGGACAAGATTTAACAGAATCTTCCTTTGGTCTTCAAATGATGACGAGAAACACCATCAAAATTATCAGATACTCCGGAGAATGAAAAGCAAGAGGTTGAGCCAACAATGAAAAGAATTGGAAGCGATCTTGGAGAAGGCATGTGACTCGATGGGATCCATTCTACGCCACACTTGAAAAGAATTTGAGAATAACTGGGGAATCAAGAGTCGTAAGATCCTCGAAAAGACCCGTGGGTTAGCCCATCAAGAGAAAACACCGAGGAAAGGGATGTTGAATGATAGATGAAGCATCGATGATTGAAATATTTGAATTGTTCCGTGCATCATATCCGAAGGATAAATGGCGAGAGGCTAACGAGCAAAGGGAAATACTTGAGCGAGAGAAAGAATATGATCAACCCGAAAACTTGAATTGAGTCCACCGAAAGAAAAGATGAAGAATGACAAACGAGACGAGTAATCACCGTTGAAATAATTGATGAAAGATCAAGAGGCTCCGCATTTA
Organism: Aegilops speltoides; assembly: GCA_021437245.1. NCBI lineage: Eukaryota > Viridiplantae > Streptophyta > Magnoliopsida > Poales > Poaceae > Aegilops > Aegilops speltoides. The sequence continues at coordinate 27,391 of JAHHZJ010006969.1, read as the reverse complement.
ATGGAATTGATGGTCAGAGAGAGTCGACCGGAAGAAGAAGGGTGGAGGGCGGAAAACACAGCAACTAGAAGGGGAATCGATTTAATATCTTGAAGAGAAAACACCGATCAAATCATTGAGGAAAGAAAGCAAAGACTTCGCATAGTAGGATGAATACTGACACGGACTCCGTTCGAGAGGAAGAAGGGTGGGCGGGGAAAAACAAGGACAACTTTGACAAGGAAAACAATGACATCGAGGAAGAATCGAGGATTGATCTCTAAAGACAAAGATGTTCGAGTCGACGACGAGAAATGCACCGGATCAAAAGAGGATGGACAACTCAAACCAACCACGTGATCCTAAAGAAAAATTTGAACGGAAGAGTAGTTCAAAACACCCACGCCAAGATTCCTTACCGAGCGATTTAAGGGAAGAGGAGTAAAAGAATTCTATCCGATATAACTAGACTCAAAATAGTTTTTCTTCTAGACTCAACATCGCCAAACTACACGATCAATCAAGGGGCTCTTAAGGTTCGTCGAGGCTCGATACTAACTTGAACACGCTTAATATGCTACCCTATCCAAAAGGAACTCAAGGTCCCACTAAGGATAGACCCGATATTGAAACGCTTTTGCAAGGTGGATATCATTACATCAACATTACATAATAGTGGGGATACATACACATACAATGTCACATGAATACAACAATACAACATATAAGTACAACATCCCACTACGGATGAATCATAAACAAACTCAAACAATATCCACTCCGCTAGCTCAGTGTCAGCCGACCGAACCTATCCCCGATCAAGAAGAAGTAAGAAGAACTCAACGAAGCAAACATCGCCTCACGCCGTGATCATCGTGATAAACTGCATCTGAATCGTTGTAGTAATCAGGAGCCACGAGGACTCAAAGAATCCCATTACCGTGGGTATCAAACTAGCAAAGCTTAATGGGAAAGGAAAAGTGGTGAGGTTGGCAGAATATCAAGCAAGTATGGTGGCTAACATACTAAATGAGAGAGAGAGAGAAACAAGCGAACGGTCGTGAACTAGCAATGATCAAGAGGTGATCCTAACACCTACTTACGCCAAACATAACAGAACCGTGTTCACTTCCCTGACCAGAAGAGACCATCACGGCTACACACGCGTTGATGTGTTTTAATCGGATCAAGTGTCAAGTTACCTACAACCGACATTAACAAATTCCCATCTGCCACATAACCGCGGCACGGCTCTCAAAAGTTTAAACCCTGCAGGGTGTCCCAACTTAGCCCATGACAAGCTCGTGATCAACGAAGGAATAGACCTTCTCCCAGAAGACCCGACCGCCTTGAATCCCGGCTTATAAGACATTTCGACAATGGTAAAACAAGACCAAGAAACCTCCTGCGTAACATCCCGATAGTACCAGCACAGATCTCGCCTCGTGCCACGACCGGATGAGCAATTGCATAACTAAAACCAGACCTCAAGTTTCGAGGCGCTTAAAGGGTTTCTAGTTTGACCAACACTTAGAAGCATTGGCCCGGGGCTGAAGATGACCCTTGGGTTAATTACTCCCAAGGGAAATATAGGTGGTGAGGCAAATGGTAAAAGTCAATGTTGGGCCTTACAAGTTTTATTCAAAGCGAACCGTCAGGGTCCTATAAATCACCCGACCCGTAAGGAACGCAAAATCCGGAACATAACACCGTATGACGGAAACTAGGGCGGCAAGAGTGGAACAAACACGAGGCATAAGGGAGCCTTCCACCCTTTACCAAGTATATAGATGCATTAATAAAATAAGAGATATTGTGATATCCCAACATAAACCCCTGCTCCACCATGGAGAAATTTCAACTTCACTCGCAACTAGCAACGCTTATAAGAGGGCCGAGCAAAGCGGTAACATAGCCAAACAACGGTTTGCAGGAAAGGTGTCAAAGGTTAGAGGTTCATGGCAATATGGGATGGCTTGATAAACAGTAATAGGTAGCGCATAGCGATAGAACAAGCAACTAGCATAGCAATGATAGTAGTGAGATCAGTAGAAGCGTCATCTTGCCCGAATCCCGCAAGGAAGAAGAACGAGTCCATGAAGAAGACGAAGCCATGAAGATTTAACCACACGACGAACTAATCCTCACGATCGCAACTAAACAGAACTAACAAGAAGAAGCACACAACATAGGTAAACACACCACACATGAACAAGGCATGATGCACAATAGCATGATGCATGACCAAGCTATATGAAGCTACTCATGGCAAGAGATGATGCAAACAAGAACAACACATCAAGGCAAGTTTAAATGAGGCCGAACAACATATAACAATTCCGTAAGTCCTCATATGCATATTTCGAAATTGGTCCAGAACTGATAAACCTTATGTTCAAGTTGTTAAACAGCAAGTTAAGATGCACCAAGATGATCTACACGAGATTCTAGTCAAGTTACATATAAAGTTCATTAGATTCGAGCTACGCCTAGAAGATATGAGCAAAACAAGTTAAACATGGCATTGATGCAAAATGCACCCAAACATCAAGAAACACACCAAAACAATGATGCAACATGATAATATGAAGCTACATGCAAAATCAAGCAAGTTTCATAGAGCACACTCAAAACGGAGCAACGGAGCAACAAATGCACACTATACAAGTCATAACAACAATGTGTCCATAACAGAATTAGGCATATTGCAAGCATCAAAACAACATGCTACAAAGATCCCATCATAACAAAAGGCATGGGCATGAAGTATGTAAAGCATAACAAAACATGAACACCGAGCTATCTCGTAAACATCTAGAACATGCTCAAAAAGACATGGAGATATTGCAAATAATAACAGCTTTCAGATTTTAGCGTAAATAACATCAAAGTTGTAATGCTTAGAGCTATCAAAAACATGTTACAGTGATACATGGCAAACAAAGACATGGCATGACTCTACTAAAAGCATAGATCAAAAGACCTCATCGACCATGAGCCAAAAAGGCGAAAATATGATGACACCCATGTAAACATGGCAAGTTATATTACAGATTCATACATGGCGAAACAACAATAAGTAGGCATGTTCGTGAGCTTGAACCACTCACCACAGAGCAATACATGGCATGGCAAGGCAACAAACAGTAAGAAGGCATGATTATGAAGCTAAGCATGGCAAGAGCAAGGTCATAGGGTACATGGATCACTAGGAAAACACATGGTAACAAGTGAACTTAATGTTAACAGTCGACAAAGAACATTTTCAAGCAATTTTAGAGCAAGATTACAACATGTTCCAAAGAGGCTATAATTGCAACCAAAGCCATGAATGGATAGAGCAAGTCATGTAGATCAAAACATGTTTATAGAGCATCTCCAGATTATGCATAGAATGATTAGTAGAAGCATGTTAACATAGCAACAAAATATAACAGAATCGTCAGAAAACAACAACAAAGAATTACCCTACTTAGCAAGCTTGATACACTCAAGACACAACTCACAAAAATACATGGCATACACCGGAAAGATGGCATGGCATAGATCAACATTCATGTAGAGCTCATACTCATAGGATGCACATCAATCATGGCAAAATGATAAAGCAGCGTTATAACAGTTTCAGCAGATTAACATCAACATGCACTCTTCCAACAGCATTTCGGCATCAAGATGAGCTCAAAAGAATATGATGCAATGGAATAAATGATCTACCACGAGACTAACAATTTGACATATTATACGCATTTAAACGGATCTACGGATGAGAGATGTGATGCAATGAATATGGCATGATAATGTCACGTATTCGGGACTTAGGCAAAATTACCGCGAAAAGCCAACGCTGGACGGACGGAGCGGACTGAGGGATCTGTGGCGGGCGAGGCGCTTGTTCGAGGGATGGTGGATCTCATCTACCGCTGGATCCGCCGGAGAGAACTCCGGGCGGCCGCGGCGACTCCGGCGAAGCCAAGATTTATGCGGACGGCGGGCGGCGGCAGGAGGAGGCGACGGGTCCGGCGGCGGCGCTACACCTGCCAGCGGGCGCAAAGGGCGGTTGGGTCACGGAGGCGGCGCGGGCGAGGCACCGGCGCGGAGGGCGGCGGAGTAAGAGGCGCAAAGGGGCGGCGCCACGTAAGGCCGGGCGCCGATCGAGGACGATAGCGGCGGCAACGCCTAGGCGGCGCGGAGGGGCGGTGCGCTGGCGAGGGTGCTGCCGGCGGGCGGGCACGGTCGAGGACGCCGGGCGGCGGGCGCAGAGGCGGGCGAGAGGGCGGCGGCGAAGGCTGGCGGGCGTATTGCGCCGGACGGTTTCGGCGGTCTCGATGGCCAAGGGCGCGTGCGCGTGGTGGGCCACGGGCGCGATGGGCGCGGTGGCGCGGACGGGCGGATATGTCCGCCCGTTCGGACGTGTCCACGGGCGGGTGAGGAAGAAGGCTAGGGTTTGCACCAAATTTCGGGAAGGGGCTAATTTATAGGTAGAGGAGCTAGGAGAGTCCAAATGAGGAGCGGTTACCACACGATCGGATCGAACATCGAGAGCATGGAGGAGAGTTTGATGGGTTTTGGGCCACTTTGAAGGTGTTGGGCTGCAATCAAAAGAGGGCTTTACTATATCGTTAACCTTGAGTATCAAACGCTCCAAATGGCACGAAACTTGACAGCGGTTCATCAAGTTATACCAAGGCCGCTTGGCAAACCTCGCCATTCCAAGAAAGTTTAACACCCGCACAAGAGAAGAGGCAAAGGAACGGAGGGCGAGGAGTGCCGGATTGCAAAACGGACAACGGGAAAATGCTTGATGCATGAGACTAACACGATGCAAAATGAAATGCACATGATGACATGATATGAAATGCGATGATGACATGGCAAAAACACGCGAGCAAATGACATGGCAACGACGGCAATAACCGCGTACACCGGCGCAATTAATCGGGGCGCTACACTTAACTTCTTCTTTTCTTTTTTAATACACTTGCTACTTAACTGGATGCACCATATCCTATTTGATGTGGACAATTTGAAGTTAAGCTACAAGTCTTTGTGATGTTATGGTGCTATGGTAGCACTATCGAGAGTTGAAAAGAAAATATGAATATTTGTGAAGATGAAGATATCATGAAGTGCTCTTTTGATCCCAAGATCACATGCTCGATGAACAACAAAGGAAATTCATAAAATAGTAAAAAGATGAATGGTTTAACTTCCTATATTTTTTTGTGATGAATGACATTCGTGGAGGTCTCAAAAAGCAATGTTTCCAACAATACTCTTGTCAAAGCATCAATTTTTTCCTGACATCCACGAATGTTATTTTGCCACAAAGTTTGCGGTGCGCTAAAACATAAAAAACAGAATCTTTTGTGTTTTTACTATTCTAGATTTAGTGTTCATCGAAGGATGTGAGCTCAGTTCAAAAACTCCATACAAGATACTACCCCTTTGTTCTAAACTATAAGATGTTCTAACCTTTTTCCTAATCGCATATAGACGTTTAGTGTATATGTTCACCCATTTTAGTGTGTATGTAGTCTATATTAAAATATTCAAAACTTTATAATTCGTAATAGAGGTCGAGATGTCGAGATGATGATACAATCTTGCATACCACAAAAATCCATTGAAACCATTTATTAATATTAAGGTCTGCTTGTCTGCCTGATTTCTTAAAAGCACAGGAAAATCGTCAGGAAAACACCGTGGAAAATCATGTGAAAAAGATGTAGGTCATTTGGCAAACCAGCTGACATGCTTTTTTAGATTTTGGCCCGCAATGAATCAGATTTTGGAAAGCACGCCCGGCTGCTTTCGCTTTTGGTTCAGATTTTACAGCCGATTTCTGAATCGGATTCCATTGGTTCGCTTTTGGTTTCGATTTCGCAGCAAATGAATCCATCGATAAAAGTGAGCCAAACAGGCCTAAGAGAACCAAAAGCACAAATTTATGGTAAATAGTAGCTTCACATTTTCTCTTCCTCTTAGAGCTAAAATTAATAGCATTTTTGTATTTTTGTATTACATAACTCAAATTTAGATATGGATTTGTTTGACAATATAAATACACATTGTGTCAATGTCATCCAAAAGTTTTGGTTCTTCATAACCTCCCTCGAGACACTTGGCTCGACAAACTAACGCTCACGCATGTATATACACCCCAAATTGGCTCAAATGTAGTTTCACTCACACTAGGTGGGTGATACGCTCCAACGATCTATAATTTTTATGTATTCGTGCTATGTTTATAATATTTTACATGAATTTGGTATGATTTGATTAGAACTAACCTGATCGATAATCGCTTTCACAGAATCACTGCGGTGTTGTTTTTGTGCGTAAATAAAAGTTCTTAATGCTACCAAAATCAACGGAGAATATTTTTGGAAAATATAAAATACTAAAATGAAAGGCTACCGAGGAGAGTCCCAAGGCCCACGAGGGTGGAGGCCCCAGGGCACGCCCCGCCTCATGGACTCCCTGTGGGGCCCCCGACGTGAAACCGACGCCAACCCTCCTATAAATCCCCAAATTTCGAACAAAACCGAGATCGGGAGTTCCTGCCGCAAGCCTCTATAGCCACTAAAACCAATCACTTTCAAGACTCACGGAGGGGGGAATCCATCACCGTGGCCATCTTCATCATCCCGGCGCCTCCATGACAAGGAGGGAGCAGCTCACCTGGGCCGAGGGTATGTACCAAAGAGCTATGTGTTTGATCTCTCTCGTGTTCTTGATATGGCACGATCTTGATGTACCATGAGCTTTGCTATTATAGTTGGATCCTATGATGTTTCTCCCTCTACCTTCTTGTAATGGATTGAGTTTTTCCTTTGAAGTTATCTTATCGATTGAGTCTTTAAGGATTTGATAACACTTGATGTATGTCTATGTGCTTATCTCGCGGTGACAATGGATATTCACGTGATCTACTTGATGTTTTGGTGATCAACTCATGGGTCCGTGACCTTGTGAACTTATGCATAGGGGTTGGAACACGTTGCCTTGACTCTCCCAGAAACTTTGGGGGCGCTTTGAAGTTATTTGTGTTGGTTTGAATAGATGAATATGAGATTGTGTGATGCATATCATATAATCAAACACACGGATACTGAGGTGACATTGAGTATCATGGAAATATGCCCTAGAGGCAATAATAAAATGGTTATTATTATATTTCTGCTCATGATAATTGCCCGTTGTTCATGCTATAATTGTGTTAATTTGAAACCGTAATACATGTGTGAATAGACCACAACATGTCCCTAGTGAGACTCTAGTCGACTAGCTCGCCGATCAAGAGATGGTTATGGTTTCAACCATGGACATTTGAGGTCGTTGATAACGGATCACATCATTAGGAGAATGATGTGATGGACAAGACCCAATCCTAAGCATAGCACAATATCATGTAGTTCGCTTGCTAAGAGCTTTCCTAATGTCACGATCCTTTCCTTAGACCATGAGATTGTGCAGTAACTCCTTGATACCGAGGATTGCTTTGGGTGTACCAAACGTCGCAAACCAACACAAATAACAAGAAGAAACCAGGTCATGCGGACCATCAATGTTGATGGTCAACAAGACCACTAGTTTCAAGAAAAGGGCAAAGGGAAGAATGGGAACTTCAAGAAGAAGGGCAAAAGTTTGTCGCTCAAGAGAAGAAACCCAAGTCCGGACCTAAGCCTGAAATTGAGTGCTTTATTGCAAAGGGACTGGTCAACGGAAGCGGACTGCCCTAAGTATTGAAGGAAATATGCCCTAGAGGCAATAATAAGTTATTATTTATTTTCTTATTTCATGATAAATGTTTATTATTCATGCTAGAATTGTATTACCTAAACATAATACATGTGTGAATACATAGACAAACATAGTGTCACTAGTATGCCTCTACTTGACTAGCTCGCTGATCAAAGATGGTTATGTTTCCTAGCCATAGACATGAGTTGTCATTTGATTAACGGGTCACATCATTAGGAGAATGATGATTGACTTGACCCATTCCGCTAGCTTAGCACTTGATCGCTTAGTATGTTGCTATTGCTTTCTTCATGACTTATACATGTTCCTATGACTATGAGATTATGCAACCTCACATCGAAGAACACTTTGTGTGCTACCAAACGCCACAATGTAACTCGGGTGATTATAAAGGTGCTCATGTGTCTCCGAAGGTACTTGTTGGTTGGCGATTTTGAGATTAGGATTTGTCACTCCGATTGTCGGAGAGGTATCTTCGCCCACTCGGTAATGCACATCACTTAAGCCTTGTGCAAAGGCAACTAATGAGTTATGGATGATGTATTACTAATGAGTAAATAGACTTGCCAGAACAAGATTGAACTAGGTATTGAGATACCGACGATTGAATCTCGCAAGTAACATAACGATGACAAAGGGAAGAACGATGTTGTTATGCGGCTCGACCGATAAAGATCTTCGAGAATATGTGGGAGCCAATATGAGCATCCGGTTCCGCTATTGGTTATTGACCGGAGATGTGTCTCTGCCGTCTATAGTTCTCGAACCCGTAGGGTCCGCACGCTAAAGTTTGATGATGCTTATATTATGAGTTTATGTGTTTTGATGTACCGGTTGTAGTTTGGAGTCCCATGAGATCGGGACATGACGAGGAGTCTCAAATGACCGAGACGTAAAGATCGATATATTGATAACTATATTCGACATCGGAAAGGTTCCGAGTGATTCGGTATTTTGAGGTACCGAGGAGTTACGGAATACGAGGAAGAAGCAAGGCCCTATGGGCCAAGTGGTGGAAGAGAGGAGGCGGTGGCGCGCCCCGCCCAAACCGACTGGACTAGGGGCCACCCCTTTCCTCCTTTTCTCCCTTTCTTCCTTCTCCTTCTCCTCCTTCCTTCCTCTCCTACTTGGATTAGAAAGAGGGAATCCACTTGAGTAGGATCGCTTCTTTGCCGCCTCCCTCGCCGCCCTCTCCTCCTCCCCTTTATATACGGAGGAGGGGCACCCATAGTGACAACAATTGATCCCTTGATCTCTTAGCCGCAGCGGTGCCCTCCATCATAATCCACCTCGACAATATCGAAGTGCTTAGGCGAAGCCCGCGCTGGTAGAACGTCACCATTGTCACCACGCCGCCAGGTCGACGTAACTCCTCCTCAAAGCTCTGCCAGATCGGAGTTCGAGGGACGCCATCGAGCTGAACGTAGCCGAACCTGAGGTGCCGTATGCTCGGTACTTGATCGTCGGATTGTGAAGACGCGACAACTACATCAACAACTGCAAGTAGTTAACGCTCGCTGGGTCTACGAGGGTACGTGACACACCTCCTCTCATGTTGCTATGCATCACCATGATCTGTAGCGTGAGGGAAAATTTTGAAATTACTACATTCCCCAACAGGGTATCGAGCCAGGTTTTATGCGAGATGTTATATGCACGTAGAACACAAGTGAGTTGTGGGCGATATAAGTCATAATGCTTACAAAGATGTCATACATTGGTTCGGCGGTATTGTTGATGAAGCGGCCCGGACCGACATTACGCAGACGCTTACGGTATCGGTTCTACCGACGTTTTGCACACGCGTGTGGTTGTCGGTGTCGGCCCAACTTTAGTTGAACTGAGTGGCTACGTCGTTCTTGAGAAGGTTAAACAACACTAACCCGATAAACTATCGCTGTGGTTTTGATGAGGTAAGAACGGTTCTTCTCAAATCAGAGCAGCTGCCAGTAAAACTTGCAACAACAAAGTAGAGGACGCCTAACTTGTTTTTGAGGGCATGTTGTGATGTGATATGGTCAAGACGTGATGCTATATTTTATTGTATGAGATGATCATGTTTTGTAACCGAAGTTATCGCAACCGCAGAGCCATATGGTTGTCGCTTATTGTATGCAATGCAATCACTCGTAATTGCTTTACTTTATCACTAAGCGTAGCGATAGTCGAGAAGCAATAGTTGGCTAGACGACAACGATGCTACGATGGAGATCAAGGTGTCGCTACCGTGACGATGGTGATCTGCGATTTGCTTCGGAGATGGAGATTACAAGCACAAGATGATGATGGCATATCATATCACTTATATTGATTGCATGTGATGCTGCACTCCGAGTTCTTGACACGCCAGACACTGATGACGCACCTCGATCTCCAATCCAAGAGAGGCCCGAGGGGGAGTTCAAGACGACGGTGACGATCTTGATGTTCTCCCCGCCGCAGGCTTCGCCAAGCAACGCTACAATATGATCGAGGTGTAATATCGGAGGGGGCACCGACACGGCTAAGGAACCATCAATGATCAACTTGTGTGTTCTAGTGCCTCACCCCTCAGATATAAAGGAGTGAGGAGGAGGTGGCTTGCCCTAGGGGGCGCTGCCATGAGGAGGGGGAAACCTACTCCAAGTAGGTTTCTTTCCTTATCTTATTTGGAGGGGAAGGAAAGAGTACTAGTATTAGGAAGTAGTACTAGTAGTAGTTAGGAAGAGGGAAGGAGAAGAAAGGGAGGCCGCCTCTCCCAATTGGATTGGGCGGGGCACCCTCCCTTGCTCCTTCTCCCTTCCTCCTACATGGGCCCAATAAGGCCCATATACCTCCGGGGTTCCAGAACCTCCCTGAGCTCCAAACTTCTCCTAACATTTTGTCCAAATTTATCCGTCAATATATCAATCTTTATGTCTCGACCATTTCGAGACTCCTCATCATGTCCGCGGATCATATCCCGGACTCAACAAACTTCGTACATCAAAATATATAAACTCATAATATAACCGCTATCGAAACCTTAAGCGCATGAATTTACTGCCGAGAACACGTAGACATGACCGAGACATGTCTCCGGTCAATAACCAATAGCGGACCTCGATGCCCATATTAGTTCCTACATATTCTAATAAGATCTTTATCCATCAAACCGCACAACAACATACGCTGTTCTTTGTCATTGTGTTACCGCCTGAGATTCGATCGCTTGTGATCCAATACCTAGTTCAATCTCGCTACCGCAAGTCTCTTTTACTCGCTCCGTATATCATCTCACAACTAACTCATTAGTTGAAATGCTTGCAAGGCTTAAGTGATGTGTATTACCGAGAGGCCCAGAGATACCTCTCCACATTCGGAGTGACAAATCCTAATCTCAAATACGCCAACTCAACAAGTACCTTCGAGACACCAGAGAGCACCTTTATAATCACCCAGCTACGCCAGGACGCTTCATAGCACAAAGTGTTCCTCCTAAATGGAGTTATAATCATAGTCATAGGAACATGTATAAGTCATGAAGGAAGCAATAGCAACATACTAAACGATCGTGGTGCTAAGCTAACGGAATGGGTCATGTCAATCGATCATTCAACTAATGATGACCTTGTTAATCAAATAACAACTCCTTGTTCATGGTTAGAAACATAACCATCTTTGATTAACAAGCTAGTCAAGTAGAGGCATACTAGTGACACTGCTTGTCTATATATTCACACATGTATTATGTTTCCTGCTATACAATTTAGCATGAATAATAAACATTTATCATGATATGAGGAAATAATAACTTTATTATTGCCTCTAGGCATATTTCCTTCGTGGGGGTCCTAAATCACCCGACCGTAAGGAACGCAAAACCGGGAACATAACACCGTATGATTTTGAAACTAGGCGGCAAGAGGAACAAAACACTCAGGCATAAGGCCGAGCCTTCCACCCTTTACCAAGTATATAGATGCATTAATAAAATAAGAGATATTGTGATATCCCAACATAAACCCCGCCCACCATGGAGAAATCTTCAACTTCACTCGCAACTAGCAACGCTATAAGAGGGGCCGAGCAAAGCGGTAACATAGCCAAACAACGGTTTGCATAGGAAAGGTGTCAAAGGTTAGAGGTTCATGGCAATATGGGATGGCTTGATAAACAGTAATAGGTAAGCAAAGATAGCGATAGAACGAAGCAACTAGCATAGCAATGATAGTAGTGAGATCCAGAAGCGCATCTTGCTCAAATCCCGCAAGGAAGAAGAACGAGTCCATGAAGAAGACGGTTACTGAAGATCTAACCACGTAGGATCAACTAATCCTCACGATCGCAACGAAACAGAACTAACAAGAAGAAGCACACAACATAGGTAAACACACCACACATGAACAAGGCATGATGCACAATACATGATGCATGACCAAGCTATATGAAGCTACTCATGGCAAGAGATGATGCAAACAAGAACAACACATCAAGGCAAGTTTAAATGAGGCCGAACAACATATAACAATTCGTAAGTCCTCATATGCATATTTCGAAATTGGTCCAGAACTGATAAACCTTATGTTCAAGTTGTTAAACAGCAAGTTAAGATGCACCAAGATGATCTACACGAGATTCTAGTCAAGTTACATATAAAGTTCATTAGATTCGAGCTACGGCCTAGAAGATATGAGCAAAACAAGTTAAACATGGCATTGATGCAAATGCACCCAAACATCAAGCAAACACACCAAAACAATGATGCAACATGATAATATGAAGCTACATGCAAAATCAAGCAAGTTTCATATAGAGCACACTCAAACGGAGCAACGGAGCAAACACATGCACACTATACAAGTCATAACAACAATCTATCCATAATAAAGAACTAGGCATATTGCAAGCATCAAAACAACATGCTACATTCCAAAGATAATAACAAAAGGCATGGGCATGAAGCAAGTGTAAAGCATAACAAAACATGAACACCAGCTATCTCCGTAACATCTAGAACATGCTCAAAAAGACATGGAGATATTGCAAATAATAACAGCCAGACTTTAGCGTAAATAACATCAGTCGACATGCTTAGAGCTATCAAACAACATGTTACAGAACATATCATGGCAAACAAAGGCATGGCATGACTCTACTAAAAGCATAGATCAAAAGACCTCATCGACCATGAGCCAAAAGGGCACAAAAATATGATGGCACCCATGTAAACATGGCAAGTTATATTACAGATTCATACATGGCGTAAACAACAATAAGTAGGCATGTTCGTGAGCTTGAACCACTCACCACAGAGCAATACATGGCATGGCAAGGCAACCAACAGAAGAAGGCATGATTATGAAGCTAAGCATGGCAAGAGTACATAGGGTACATGGATCACTAGGAAAACACATGGTAACAAGTGAACTTAATGTTAACACAGTCGACAAAGAACATTTTCAAGCAATTTTTGAGCAAGATTACAACATGTTCCAGCAAGCTATAATTGCAACCAACGGCATGAATGGATAGAGCAAGTCATGTAGATCAAAACATGTTTATAGAGCATCTCCAGATTATGCATAGAATGATTTAGTGTTAACATAGCAACATAATCTGTCAGAAAAACAACAACAAAGAATTACCCCTACTTAGCAAGCTTGATACACTCAAGACACAACTCACAAAAAATACATGGCATACACCTCGAAAGATGGCATGGTAGATCAACATTCATGTAGAGCTCATACTCAGGATGCACATCAATCATAAAATGATAAAACAACAAGTTATAATAACCAAATAGATTAACATCAACATGCACTCTTCCAACAAAGATTTCGGCATCAAGAAGAGCTCAAAAGAATATGATGCAATGGAATGAAATGATCTACTCATCGAGACAACAATTTGACATATTATACGCATTTAATCAGATCTACGGATGCATAGATGATGCAATGAATATGGCATGATAATGTCATGATTCGGGACTTAGGAAAATTACTCCGAAAGCCAACGCGGACGAATGGAGCGGACGGAGGGATCGTGCCGAGGGGCAGGGCTGGTTCGAGGGATGGTGGATCTCATCTACCTCGGATCTCGCCGAGAGGAACTCAAATGGTCATGGGCGACTCCGCAAGCTGGGCGACGGCGCGATGGCGGCGGTAGGAGGTGGCGCTGCCGACGCTGCGGCGAAGGCAGGAGGGAGGCGATGGGTCTGGCGCGGCGCGCACTGCCAAGGGCGTAGCGCTGGCTTGGTCGCCGGAGGCGCGCGGGCAGGCCACCGGGCGAGGGCATGAAGTGAGAATGTAAAGGCGCCACAGGCATGGCGGCGCGGTTGGGCGGCCGGGCGCCAATCGAGGACGACGCGGCCGGGCCGAGCTGCTGCATGGGGAGGTTAGGGCGCTGCTGGGCGAGGGAAAGCCATGCGCGCGGGGCTAGGGCGGGCGAGAGGGCGGCGCATGCAAGGCGCGGGATGGGTCTTGCTGGCTCAGGAGGGCTCAAGGCCGGCCGGGCGATTAAGCGCGGCCAAGGCCGGGCCATGGCGCGAGAGTGGGCGGCGGCGCTGGGACCATGGATATGTCCGCCTGTTCGGACGGTCCGCTTACGGGAGGAGGAAGAAGGCTAGGGTTTGCACCAAATTTCGGGAAGGGGCTAATTTATAGGTAGAGGGAGCTAGGAGAGTCGAATGAGGAGCGAGCGCCACACGATCGCGGATCGAACGAGCGAGAGCATGGAGGGAGTTTGGTGGGTTTTGGGCCACTTTGGGGGTGTTGGGCTGCAATCAAAGAGGGCTTTATTGTTACTTGTTAACCGCTGAGTATCAAACGACCTCCAAATGGCACGAAACTTGACAAGCGGTTCACCGGTGCTATACCAAGGCCGCAAACCTCGGCCATTCCGAGAAAGTTTAACACCGCGACAAGAGAAGAGGCAAAGGGGAACGCCGAGGCATAGGAGTGCCGGATTGCAAAATGTATAACGCGAAAATGCTCGATGCATGAGACGTAACACGTATGCAAAATGAAATGCACATGTGACATGATATGAAATGCAGATGATGACATGGCAAAGTGCAACACGCGAGCAAATGACATGGCAACGACGTAATAATCGCGTAGACACCGCGAACGTAATCCCGCGCTATAACACTCCTCCACTAACAAGAGATCTCGCCCCGAGATCTTAGGACCCAGACGGAAGAGAAAAGTGATGAGGTGAAACAAGAACTCAAGAGAAGAATCAAAGAATCGAGAGCAATCGAGAAGAAGAGAGGAACGACGAATGACGAGAATCGAAAGCTCACGGAATCGATAGACTATGAAATAACCTCGCTCTAACCGGAGGGTTAGAATGAGAAAAGAAACGAATAAGACCGAAGGATTTAGGCAGCACTCCGCTAAAATGAAAGGAATACACTAACTAGAGAGGATGGAATGATACTTGATGAACTCTGAAGAATGAATTAAATCATGACGATCCACCGTGAAGAACTCCAGACAAAGGAATGATGAGATAGAATTAAAGGATGAAAAGAATAAGATGAGCCTTATGATTTAGATGGAGGTTCCATCGAGATAAGCGAGAAAATTGAACTCCGAAAAGAAAAGAAGAAAGCACTTGAAATAGAATTTATTCATCAAGAACAAACTCCAAGAAAGGGATTACTCACTTGAAGGAAATAAGAATAAGATTTATTGTATGCTTATCCTTCATCAAATTAAATTGATGACAAGCAATGGATTTTTGCATACTACTTATTCTTCTTGAAAAGGATTGAGAAGTGACATATCACAAACTTGAGAAGGTCTTCATGAACCACCGATTGAAAAGAAAGAATGGATTAAAAGATAACCAAAGAAAAGGATCTTGAATCTAACCACCGAAGAATACAAAATGATGATGAAAGATAATGAATCACCGTGAAGAATTAGAGGAACAACTATGCTTGAGGGGATTTAGATGCAAGAAGAACAAAGAGATCATGAGGATTAAAGAACACTTGAACGAAGTAATCGGATAATTGGAAAAACGTAATCGAAATGATGGCCTGCTGAAAAGAAATGGGAAAACAACTCCGACATACTCCGGATGGGTGAAAAGAATTTGCACGACTTGAAACAATTTGATAGGATAACATCGAGCTAGCACCGCTAATCTCCGGGAACGGACAAGATTTAACAGAATCTTCCTTTGGTCTTCAAATGATGACGAGAAACACCATCAAAATTATCAGATACTCCGGAGAATGAAAAGCAAGAGGTTGAGCCAACAATGAAAAGAATTGGAAGCGATCTTGGAGAAGGCATGTGACTCGATGGGATCCATTCTACGCCACACTTGAAAAGAATTTGAGAATAACTGGGGAATCAAGAGTCGTAAGATCCTCGAAAAGACCCGTGGGTTAGCCCATCAAGAGAAAACACCGAGGAAAGGGATGTTGAATGATAGATGAAGCATCGATGATTGAAATATTTGAATTGTTCCGTGCATCATATCCGAAGGATAAATGGCGAGAGGCTAACGAGCAAAGGGAAATACTTGAGCGAGAGAAAGAATATGATCAACCCGAAAACTTGAATTGAGTCCACCGAAAGAAAAGATGAAGAATGACAAACGAGACGAGTAATCACCGTTGAAATAATTGATGAAAGATCAAGAGGCTCCGCATTTAATGGAATTGATGGTCAGAGAGAGTCGACCGGAAGAAGAAGGGTGGAGGGCGGAAAACACAGCAACTAGAAGGGGAATCGATTTAATATCTTGAAGAGAAAACACCGATCAAATCATTGAGGAAAGAAAGCAAAGACTTCGCATAGTAGGATGAATACTGACACGGACTCCGTTCGAGAGGAAGAAGGGTGGGCGGGGAAAAACAAGGACAACTTTGACAAGGAAAACAATGACATCGAGGAAGAATCGAGGATTGATCTCTAAAGACAAAGATGTTCGAGTCGACGACGAGAAATGCACCGGATCAAAAGAGGATGGACAACTCAAACCAACCACGTGATCCTAAAGAAAAATTTGAACGGAAGAGTAGTTCAAAACACCCACGCCAAGATTCCTTACCGAGCGATTTAAGGGAAGAGGAGTAAAAGAATTCTATCCGATATAACTAGACTCAAAATAGTTTTTCTTCTAGACTCAACATCGCCAAACTACACGATCAATCAAGGGGCTCTTAAGGTTCGTCGAGGCTCGATACTAACTTGAACACGCTTAATATGCTACCCTATCCAAAAGGAACTCAAGGTCCCACTAAGGATAGACCCGATATTGAAACGCTTTTGCAAGGTGGATATCATTACATCAACATTACATAATAGTGGGGATACATACACATACAATGTCACATGAATACAACAATACAACATATAAGTACAACATCCCACTACGGATGAATCATAAACAAACTCAAACAATATCCACTCCGCTAGCTCAGTGTCAGCCGACCGAACCTATCCCCGATCAAGAAGAAGTAAGAAGAACTCAACGAAGCAAACATCGCCTCACGCCGTGATCATCGTGATAAACTGCATCTGAATCGTTGTAGTAATCAGGAGCCACGAGGACTCAAAGAATCCCATTACCGTGGGTATCAAACTAGCAAAGCTTAATGGGAAAGGAAAAGTGGTGAGGTTGGCAGAATATCAAGCAAGTATGGTGGCTAACATACTAAATGAGAGAGAGAGAGAAACAAGCGAACGGTCGTGAACTAGCAATGATCAAGAGGTGATCCTAACACCTACTTACGCCAAACATAACAGAACCGTGTTCACTTCCCTGACCAGAAGAGACCATCACGGCTACACACGCGTTGATGTGTTTTAATCGGATCAAGTGTCAAGTTACCTACAACCGACATTAACAAATTCCCATCTGCCACATAACCGCGGCACGGCTCTCAAAAGTTTAAACCCTGCAGGGTGTCCCAACTTAGCCCATGACAAGCTCGTGATCAACGAAGGAATAGACCTTCTCCCAGAAGACCCGACCGCCTTGAATCCCGGCTTATAAGACATTTCGACAATGGTAAAACAAGACCAAGAAACCTCCTGCGTAACATCCCGATAGTACCAGCACAGATCTCGCCTCGTGCCACGACCGGATGAGCAATTGCATAACTAAAACCAGACCTCAAGTTTCGAGGCGCTTAAAGGGTTTCTAGTTTGACCAACACTTAGAAGCATTGGCCCGGGGCTGAAGATGACCCTTGGGTTAATTACTCCCAAGGGAAATATAGGTGGTGAGGCAAATGGTAAAAGTCAATGTTGGGCCTTACAAGTTTTATTCAAAGCGAACCGTCAGGGTCCTATAAATCACCCGACCCGTAAGGAACGCAAAATCCGGAACATAACACCGTATGACGGAAACTAGGGCGGCAAGAGTGGAACAAACACGAGGCATAAGGGAGCCTTCCACCCTTTACCAAGTATATAGATGCATTAATAAAATAAGAGATATTGTGATATCCCAACATAAACCCCTGCTCCACCATGGAGAAATTTCAACTTCACTCGCAACTAGCAACGCTTATAAGAGGGCCGAGCAAAGCGGTAACATAGCCAAACAACGGTTTGCAGGAAAGGTGTCAAAGGTTAGAGGTTCATGGCAATATGGGATGGCTTGATAAACAGTAATAGGTAGCGCATAGCGATAGAACAAGCAACTAGCATAGCAATGATAGTAGTGAGATCAGTAGAAGCGTCATCTTGCCCGAATCCCGCAAGGAAGAAGAACGAGTCCATGAAGAAGACGAAGCCATGAAGATTTAACCACACGACGAACTAATCCTCACGATCGCAACTAAACAGAACTAACAAGAAGAAGCACACAACATAGGTAAACACACCACACATGAACAAGGCATGATGCACAATAGCATGATGCATGACCAAGCTATATGAAGCTACTCATGGCAAGAGATGATGCAAACAAGAACAACACATCAAGGCAAGTTTAAATGAGGCCGAACAACATATAACAATTCCGTAAGTCCTCATATGCATATTTCGAAATTGGTCCAGAACTGATAAACCTTATGTTCAAGTTGTTAAACAGCAAGTTAAGATGCACCAAGATGATCTACACGAGATTCTAGTCAAGTTACATATAAAGTTCATTAGATTCGAGCTACGCCTAGAAGATATGAGCAAAACAAGTTAAACATGGCATTGATGCAAAATGCACCCAAACATCAAGAAACACACCAAAACAATGATGCAACATGATAATATGAAGCTACATGCAAAATCAAGCAAGTTTCATAGAGCACACTCAAAACGGAGCAACGGAGCAACAAATGCACACTATACAAGTCATAACAACAATGTGTCCATAACAGAATTAGGCATATTGCAAGCATCAAAACAACATGCTACAAAGATCCCATCATAACAAAAGGCATGGGCATGAAGTATGTAAAGCATAACAAAACATGAACACCGAGCTATCTCGTAAACATCTAGAACATGCTCAAAAAGACATGGAGATATTGCAAATAATAACAGCTTTCAGATTTTAGCGTAAATAACATCAAAGTTGTAATGCTTAGAGCTATCAAAAACATGTTACAGTGATACATGGCAAACAAAGACATGGCATGACTCTACTAAAAGCATAGATCAAAAGACCTCATCGACCATGAGCCAAAAAGGCGAAAATATGATGACACCCATGTAAACATGGCAAGTTATATTACAGATTCATACATGGCGAAACAACAATAAGTAGGCATGTTCGTGAGCTTGAACCACTCACCACAGAGCAATACATGGCATGGCAAGGCAACAAACAGTAAGAAGGCATGATTATGAAGCTAAGCATGGCAAGAGCAAGGTCATAGGGTACATGGATCACTAGGAAAACACATGGTAACAAGTGAACTTAATGTTAACAGTCGACAAAGAACATTTTCAAGCAATTTTAGAGCAAGATTACAACATGTTCCAAAGAGGCTATAATTGCAACCAAAGCCATGAATGGATAGAGCAAGTCATGTAGATCAAAACATGTTTATAGAGCATCTCCAGATTATGCATAGAATGATTAGTAGAAGCATGTTAACATAGCAACAAAATATAACAGAATCGTCAGAAAACAACAACAAAGAATTACCCTACTTAGCAAGCTTGATACACTCAAGACACAACTCACAAAAATACATGGCATACACCGGAAAGATGGCATGGCATAGATCAACATTCATGTAGAGCTCATACTCATAGGATGCACATCAATCATGGCAAAATGATAAAGCAGCGTTATAACAGTTTCAGCAGATTAACATCAACATGCACTCTTCCAACAGCATTTCGGCATCAAGATGAGCTCAAAAGAATATGATGCAATGGAATAAATGATCTACCACGAGACTAACAATTTGACATATTATACGCATTTAAACGGATCTACGGATGAGAGATGTGATGCAATGAATATGGCATGATAATGTCACGTATTCGGGACTTAGGCAAAATTACCGCGAAAAGCCAACGCTGGACGGACGGAGCGGACTGAGGGATCTGTGGCGGGCGAGGCGCTTGTTCGAGGGATGGTGGATCTCATCTACCGCTGGATCCGCCGGAGAGAACTCCGGGCGGCCGCGGCGACTCCGGCGAAGCCAAGATTTATGCGGACGGCGGGCGGCGGCAGGAGGAGGCGACGGGTCCGGCGGCGGCGCTACACCTGCCAGCGGGCGCAAAGGGCGGTTGGGTCACGGAGGCGGCGCGGGCGAGGCACCGGCGCGGAGGGCGGCGGAGTAAGAGGCGCAAAGGGGCGGCGCCACGTAAGGCCGGGCGCCGATCGAGGACGATAGCGGCGGCAACGCCTAGGCGGCGCGGAGGGGCGGTGCGCTGGCGAGGGTGCTGCCGGCGGGCGGGCACGGTCGAGGACGCCGGGCGGCGGGCGCAGAGGCGGGCGAGAGGGCGGCGGCGAAGGCTGGCGGGCGTATTGCGCCGGACGGTTTCGGCGGTCTCGATGGCCAAGGGCGCGTGCGCGTGGTGGGCCACGGGCGCGATGGGCGCGGTGGCGCGGACGGGCGGATATGTCCGCCCGTTCGGACGTGTCCACGGGCGGGTGAGGAAGAAGGCTAGGGTTTGCACCAAATTTCGGGAAGGGGCTAATTTATAGGTAGAGGAGCTAGGAGAGTCCAAATGAGGAGCGGTTACCACACGATCGGATCGAACATCGAGAGCATGGAGGAGAGTTTGATGGGTTTTGGGCCACTTTGAAGGTGTTGGGCTGCAATCAAAAGAGGGCTTTACTATATCGTTAACCTTGAGTATCAAACGCTCCAAATGGCACGAAACTTGACAGCGGTTCATCAAGTTATACCAAGGCCGCTTGGCAAACCTCGCCATTCCAAGAAAGTTTAACACCCGCACAAGAGAAGAGGCAAAGGAACGGAGGGCGAGGAGTGCCGGATTGCAAAACGGACAACGGGAAAATGCTTGATGCATGAGACTAACACGATGCAAAATGAAATGCACATGATGACATGATATGAAATGCGATGATGACATGGCAAAAACACGCGAGCAAATGACATGGCAACGACGGCAATAACCGCGTACACCGGCGCAATTAATCGGGGCGCTACACTTAACTTCTTCTTTTCTTTTTTAATACACTTGCTACTTAACTGGATGCACCATATCCTATTTGATGTGGACAATTTGAAGTTAAGCTACAAGTCTTTGTGATGTTATGGTGCTATGGTAGCACTATCGAGAGTTGAAAAGAAAATATGAATATTTGTGAAGATGAAGATATCATGAAGTGCTCTTTTGATCCCAAGATCACATGCTCGATGAACAACAAAGGAAATTCATAAAATAGTAAAAAGATGAATGGTTTAACTTCCTATATTTTTTTGTGATGAATGACATTCGTGGAGGTCTCAAAAAGCAATGTTTCCAACAATACTCTTGTCAAAGCATCAATTTTTTCCTGACATCCACGAATGTTATTTTGCCACAAAGTTTGCGGTGCGCTAAAACATAAAAAACAGAATCTTTTGTGTTTTTACTATTCTAGATTTAGTGTTCATCGAAGGATGTGAGCTCAGTTCAAAAACTCCATACAAGATACTACCCCTTTGTTCTAAACTATAAGATGTTCTAACCTTTTTCCTAATCGCATATAGACGTTTAGTGTATATGTTCACCCATTTTAGTGTGTATGTAGTCTATATTAAAATATTCAAAACTTTATAATTCGTAATAGAGGTCGAGATGTCGAGATGATGATACAATCTTGCATACCACAAAAATCCATTGAAACCATTTATTAATATTAAGGTCTGCTTGTCTGCCTGATTTCTTAAAAGCACAGGAAAATCGTCAGGAAAACACCGTGGAAAATCATGTGAAAAAGATGTAGGTCATTTGGCAAACCAGCTGACATGCTTTTTTAGATTTTGGCCCGCAATGAATCAGATTTTGGAAAGCACGCCCGGCTGCTTTCGCTTTTGGTTCAGATTTTACAGCCGATTTCTGAATCGGATTCCATTGGTTCGCTTTTGGTTTCGATTTCGCAGCAAATGAATCCATCGATAAAAGTGAGCCAAACAGGCCTAAGAGAACCAAAAGCACAAATTTATGGTAAATAGTAGCTTCACATTTTCTCTTCCTCTTAGAGCTAAAATTAATAGCATTTTTGTATTTTTGTATTACATAACTCAAATTTAGATATGGATTTGTTTGACAATATAAATACACATTGTGTCAATGTCATCCAAAAGTTTTGGTTCTTCATAACCTCCCTCGAGACACTTGGCTCGACAAACTAACGCTCACGCATGTATATACACCCCAAATTGGCTCAAATGTAGTTTCACTCACACTAGGTGGGTGATACGCTCCAACGATCTATAATTTTTATGTATTCGTGCTATGTTTATAATATTTTACATGAATTTGGTATGATTTGATTAGAACTAACCTGATCGATAATCGCTTTCACAGAATCACTGCGGTGTTGTTTTTGTGCGTAAATAAAAGTTCTTAATGCTACCAAAATCAACGGAGAATATTTTTGGAAAATATAAAATACTAAAATGAAAGGCTACCGAGGAGAGTCCCAAGGCCCACGAGGGTGGAGGCCCCAGGGCACGCCCCCTGCCTCATGGACTCCCTGTGGGGCCCCTGACGTGAAACGGACGCCAACCCCTCCTATAAATCCCCAAATTTCGAACAAAACCGAGATCGGGAGTTCCTGCCGCAAGCCTCTATAGCCACTAAAACCAATCACTTTCAAGACTCACGGAGGGGGGAATCCATCACCGTGGCCATCTTCATCATCCCGGCGCCTCCATGACAAGGAGGGAGCAGCTCACCTGGGCCGAGGGTATGTACCAAAGAGCTATGTGTTTGATCTCTCTCGTGTTCTTGATATGGCACGATCTTGATGTACCATGAGCTTTGCTATTATAGTTGGATCCTATGATGTTTCTCCCTCTACCTTCTTGTAATGGATTGAGTTTTTCCTTTGAAGTTATCTTATCGATTGAGTCTTTAAGGATTTGATAACACTTGATGTATGTCTATGTGCTTATCTCGCGGTGACAATGGATATTCACGTGATCTACTTGATGTTTTGGTGATCAACTCATGGGTCCGTGACCTTGTGAACTTATGCATAGGGGTTGGAACACGTTGCCTTGACTCTCCCAGAAACTTTGGGGGCGCTTTGAAGTTATTTGTGTTGGTTTGAATAGATGAATATGAGATTGTGTGATGCATATCATATAATCAAACACACGGATACTGAGGTGACATTGAGTATCATGGAAATATGCCCTAGAGGCAATAATAAAATGGTTATTATTATATTTCTGCTCATGATAATTGCCCGTTGTTCATGCTATAATTGTGTTAATTTGAAACCGTAATACATGTGTGAATAGACCACAACATGTCCCTAGTGAGACTCTAGTCGACTAGCTCGCCGATCAAGAGATGGTTATGGTTTCAACCATGGACATTTGAGGTCGTTGATAACGGATCACATCATTAGGAGAATGATGTGATGGACAAGACCCAATCCTAAGCATAGCACAATATCATGTAGTTCGCTTGCTAAGAGCTTTCCTAATGTCACGATCCTTTCCTTAGACCATGAGATTGTGCAGTAACTCCTTGATACCGAGGATTGCTTTGGGTGTACCAAACGTCGCAAACCAACACAAATAACAAGAAGAAACCAGGTCATGCGGACCATCAATGTTGATGGTCAACAAGACCACTAGTTTCAAGAAAAGGGCAAAGGGAAGAATGGGAACTTCAAGAAGAAGGGCAAAAGTTTGTCGCTCAAGAGAAGAAACCCAAGTCCGGACCTAAGCCTGAAATTGAGTGCTTTATTGCAAAGGGACTGGTCAACGGAAGCGGACTGCCCTAAGTATTGAAGGAAATATGCCCTAGAGGCAATAATAAGTTATTATTTATTTTCTTATTTCATGATAAATGTTTATTATTCATGCTAGAATTGTATTACCTAAACATAATACATGTGTGAATACATAGACAAACATAGTGTCACTAGTATGCCTCTACTTGACTAGCTCGCTGATCAAAGATGGTTATGTTTCCTAGCCATAGACATGAGTTGTCATTTGATTAACGGGTCACATCATTAGGAGAATGATGATTGACTTGACCCATTCCGCTAGCTTAGCACTTGATCGCTTAGTATGTTGCTATTGCTTTCTTCATGACTTATACATGTTCCTATGACTATGAGATTATGCAACCTCACATCGAAGAACACTTTGTGTGCTACCAAACGCCACAATGTAACTCGGGTGATTATAAAGGTGCTCATGTGTCTCCGAAGGTACTTGTTGGTTGGCGATTTTGAGATTAGGATTTGTCACTCCGATTGTCGGAGAGGTATCTTCGCCCACTCGGTAATGCACATCACTTAAGCCTTGTGCAAAGGCAACTAATGAGTTATGGATGATGTATTACTAATGAGTAAATAGACTTGCCAGAACAAGATTGAACTAGGTATTGAGATACCGACGATTGAATCTCGCAAGTAACATAACGATGACAAAGGGAAGAACGATGTTGTTATGCGGCTCGACCGATAAAGATCTTCGAGAATATGTGGGAGCCAATATGAGCATCCGGTTCCGCTATTGGTTATTGACCGGAGATGTGTCTCTGCCGTCTATAGTTCTCGAACCCGTAGGGTCCGCACGCTAAAGTTTGATGATGCTTATATTATGAGTTTATGTGTTTTGATGTACCGGTTGTAGTTTGGAGTCCCATGAGATCGGGACATGACGAGGAGTCTCAAATGACCGAGACGTAAAGATCGATATATTGATAACTATATTCGACATCGGAAAGGTTCCGAGTGATTCGGTATTTTGAGGTACCGAGGAGTTACGGAATACGAGGAAGAAGCAAGGCCCTATGGGCCAAGTGGTGGAAGAGAGGAGGCGGTGGCGCGCCCCGCCCAAACCGACTGGACTAGGGGCCACCCCTTTCCTCCTTTTCTCCCTTTCTTCCTTCTCCTTCTCCTCCTTCCTTCCTCTCCTACTTGGATTAGAAAGAGGGAATCCACTTGAGTAGGATCGCTTCTTTGCCGCCTCCCTCGCCGCCCTCTCCTCCTCCCCTTTATATACGGAGGAGGGGCACCCATAGTGACAACAATTGATCCCTTGATCTCTTAGCCGCAGCGGTGCCCTCCATCATAATCCACCTCGACAATATCGAAGTGCTTAGGCGAAGCCCGCGCTGGTAGAACGTCACCATTGTCACCACGCCGCCAGGTCGACGTAACTCCTCCTCAAAGCTCTGCCAGATCGGAGTTCGAGGGACGCCATCGAGCTGAACGTAGCCGAACCTGAGGTGCCGTATGCTCGGTACTTGATCGTCGGATTGTGAAGACGCGACAACTACATCAACAACTGCAAGTAGTTAACGCTCGCTGGGTCTACGAGGGTACGTGACACACCTCCTCTCATGTTGCTATGCATCACCATGATCTGTAGCGTGAGGGAAAATTTTGAAATTACTACATTCCCCAACAGGGTATCGAGCCAGGTTTTATGCGAGATGTTATATGCACGTAGAACACAAGTGAGTTGTGGGCGATATAAGTCATAATGCTTACAAAGATGTCATACATTGGTTCGGCGGTATTGTTGATGAAGCGGCCCGGACCGACATTACGCAGACGCTTACGGTATCGGTTCTACCGACGTTTTGCACACGCGTGTGGTTGTCGGTGTCGGCCCAACTTTAGTTGAACTGAGTGGCTACGTCGTTCTTGAGAAGGTTAAACAACACTAACCCGATAAACTATCGCTGTGGTTTTGATGAGGTAAGAACGGTTCTTCTCAAATCAGAGCAGCTGCCAGTAAAACTTGCAACAACAAAGTAGAGGACGCCTAACTTGTTTTTGAGGGCATGTTGTGATGTGATATGGTCAAGACGTGATGCTATATTTTATTGTATGAGATGATCATGTTTTGTAACCGAAGTTATCGCAACGCGGAGCCATATGGTTGTCGCTTATTGTATGCAATCAATCATGTAATTGCTTTACTTTATCACTAAGCGTAGCGATAGTCGAGAAGCAATAGTTGGCTAGACGACAACGATGCTACGATGGAGATCAAGGTGTCGCTACGGTGACTGGTGATCATGACGAGCTTCGGAGATGGAGATTACAAGCACAAGATGATGATGGCCATATCATATCACTTATATTGATTGCATGTGATGTTTATCTTTATGCATCTTATCTTGCTTTGATTGACGGTGGCATTATAAGATGATCTCTACTAAATTTCAAGATAAAAGTGTTCTCCCGAGTATGCACGCTGAAAGTTCGTCGTGCCTGATCACCACGTGATGATCGGGTGTGATAAGCTCTACGTCCATCTACAACGGTGAAGCAGTTTTGACACGCAGATCTCGCTTAAACTTGACGAGCCTAGCATATGTATATGGTTCAACACCGAGACCGAAGGTCGAACTAAATATCTTACATATGATCAACATAGTGATGTTCACCATTGAAAACTACTCGATTTCACGTGATGATCGGTTATGGTTTAGTTGATTTGATCACGGATCACTTAGATGATTAGAGAATGTCTATCTAAGTGGGAGTTCTTAAGTAATATGATTGATTGAACTTAAATTTATCATGAACTTAGTCCCGTAGTATTTTGCAAATTATGTTGTAGATCAATACCCTGTTGTTTTATATGTTTATTTTGATATGTTCCTAGAGAAATGTGTTGAAAAATGTTAGTAGCAATGATGCGGATTGGATTCGTGATCCGAGGATGTCCTCATTGGAGTAAGAATTATGTCCTTGATGCACCGCTAGGTGATTGACCTATTGCAAGAGCAAATGCGCACGAGAACGCTATTAGCTCAATATGATGACTACTTGATAGTTTAGTGCACCATGCTTAATGGCTTAGAATCGACTTCAAAGACGCTTTGAAGCCAGGGCCATATGAGATGTTCCCGAGTTGAAGTTAATATTTCAGCAAATACCGAGTGAGAGATATGAGTCTCCAACAAGTTCTATAGCTAAAAGATGGAGGAGAATAGCTCAACAAAGGAGCAGTGCTGGATTGTCGGTACTACAATCGCTTGAATCAAGTGTGAGTTAATCTTCCGATAAGATAGTGATTGAAAGTTCTAGTCAC
>JAHHZJ010006968.1:0-17500 GCA_021437245.1 Aegilops speltoides | reverse complement strand
CTCCCCGAAGACTTGGGAGGATCGAAGCAAGCCCTCACGAAGGGGGGGGAAAGGGTTGGGATGATAACTATGCCTCCCTCGAAAGGGAAGCAAGCCTCAGGATGATGAATTTGGTACGAGATCCGTCGAACAAGGCGCTCAAGTGGGTTAATAGCCAACAAACAGCCTAAAGAAAAAGCAACCAGCTCAAGTGATCAAGATCTGTTGGCGTCGATGGACCGGGTCCTCGCGGCGAAGTATCTTCGAGCGCCCCTCAAAAGTTACCCAAGGCCTAAGCTCTCCCGATTAGAGGAGGAAGCATACATACCTTCATCACCGGGCGATTGGTGACCGACCACCCCATGGTCGCGGAGAACATCAGGGCTGACCAAGCCGTACCCGGCATCGCTCCAAAAGTCTGAAGCCAAGAGGAGCAGCGGACTTCGAGACATATTGGAGGACAAGGCAAGGCAATCCATGAAGGAAATATGCCCTAGAGGCAATAATAAAGTTATTATTTATTTCCTTATTTCATGATAAATGTTTATCATTCATGCTAGAATTGTGATAAGGAAACATGATACGTAATAGTGAATGCATAGACAAACAAGATGTCACTAGTATGCCTCTACTAGACTAAAGCTTGTTAATCAAAGATGGTTATGTTTCTGACCATGAACAAGGAGTTATTTGATTAACAAGGTCACATCATTAGTAGAATGATCTGATTGACATGACCCATTCCATTAGCTTAGCACCGATCGTTTAGTATGTTGCTCTGCTTTTATCCATGACTTATACATGTTCCTGTAACTATGAGATTATGCAACTCCGTTTGCGGAGGAACACTTTGGGTGCTACCAAGCGTCCAACGTAAGCTGGGTGATTATAAAGAATTACTACAGGTGTCTCAAAAGCGGATGTTGGGTTGGCGTATTTGAGATTAGGTTTTGTCACTCCGATTGTCGGAGGTATCTCTGGGCCCTCTCGTAATGTACATCACTTGAAGCCTTGCAAGCACTACAACTAATGAAGTTAGTTGTGAGATGATGTATTACTGACGAGTAAAGAGACTTGCCGATGCGAGATTGAACTAGGTATTGGATCTGAGCGATCGAGATCTCGGGCAAATAACATACTGATGACAAAGGAACAACGTATGTTGTTATCTGATGCTGACCGATAAAGATCTTCGTAGAATATGTAGGAACCAATATGGGCATCCGGTCCCGCTGTTGGTTATTGAATGGAGGCGAATAATTCTAGGTCATGTATCTACATTGTTCAATCGAACAAGTAAGTCCCTTGCGCTTAAGGTTTCGATGGCGATTATTATGAGTTTATGTATTTTGATGTACGAAGAAGTTGAGTCCGGATGTGATCACGGACATGACGAGGAATCTCAAGATGGTCGAGACATAAAGATTGATATATTGGAAGCCTATGTTTGGAGTTGGAATGGTTAAGTGAAACAGAATTCTGGAATCTTAGGAGGTTCTTGGAACCCCGGAAGGTAAATGGGCCTAGATGGGCCTTAGTGGAAAGGAGGAAGGGGCGCCCTAGGTGTGGCGCCTCCCCTTCCCCTAGTCCTACTAGGACTAGGAGGAGGCCCCCCTCTCTCTTTCCCTCAGGGTCCTAGTCCAACTAGGATTGGGGGAATCCTACTCGGAGGAGTAGGACTCCCAGCGCGCCTCCCTTGGCATGGCCCCTCCCTTCTCCTTTATATCTGAGGGCGGGGGCACCCTAGAACACAAGGTTGATCTTTGGATCGTTCCTTAGTAGTGTCGGTGCCCCCTCCACCATATTCCACCTCGGTTATCTGGTCGCGAAGCTTAATGAAACCTGCTTGAAGTGAAACATCAAGATCGTCCTGCCGCCGTCGTCTTGGCTGAACTCTCGACGACTTTCGGCTGGATCGAGATCTGAGGGGCGTCGATCTGCTCGTCAGTAATCAAGAACTGGAAGTCGATGAATGATGGCCGAGGATCGTCGGTCATCGCGAGGAAGCGTCGACTACTTTCCTCGTTGTGATCGCTTCTGCCAGGGTCTCACAGGTGCGTGATGAACACTCTCCCCTCTCGTTGCTATACATCACCATGATCTTGCGTGTGCGTAGGAAAATTTTTGAAATTACTCGTTCCTAGCAGTGGCATCCGAGCCTAGGTTTTTATGGTTTGATGTTTTGCGAGTAGAACACAAGTGAGTTGTTAGGCGATACAAGTCATACTACCTACCGACATGTCATACTTTGGTTCAGCGGTATTGTGAGATGAAAGCGGCCCGGACCGACATTCTGCGTCACGCTTACGAAGCCAGGTTTCACCGTGCGAGCTTTCGTTGCTTAAAGGTGGTGGTGGGTGTCTGTCTCTCTCACTTTAGTTGAGCCAAGGTGTAGCTCGCCGGTCCTTGAGAAGGTTAAGCGGAGTCTATTTGTGAAATATCGTTGTGGTTTTGATCGTGGGTGAGACTGGTTCTTGCTTGTAAGCCCGTAGCAGCACGTAAAATTTGCTTAACAAAGTAGAGGGCGTCTAACTTGTTTTTGCGAGGGCATGTTAATGATGTGATATGGTCAAGGCGTGATGCTATATTTTATTGTATGAGATGATCATGTTTTGTAACAAGAGTTATCGGACAATTGGCTTGAAACCATATGGTTGTCGCTTTATTGTATGCAATGCAATAGCCACATAATGCTTTACTTTATCACTAGCCAGTAGCGATAATCGTAGAAGCATAAGTTTGGCGAAGCGACAACGATGCTACGATGGAGAATCAAAAGTCGGCGCGGTGGCGATGGTGATCATGGTGGTGCTGCAAGATGGAGATCATGAAGCACAAGATGATGATGACCATATCATTATCACTTATATTGATTTGCATGATGTTTATCCTTTATGCATCTTATCTTGCTTTGATTGGCGGTAGCATTATAAGATGATCTCTCACTAAATTATCAAAGTGTTCTCCCAGGTATGCACCGTGCCAAAGTTCATTCGTGCCCAGACACCCGTGAATCGGGTGCTGATAAGCTCTCGTCCATCTAGCGGGTGCAAGCCGGTTTTGCACCTTGAATACTCGGGTTATACTTGGCGAGCCTAGCATATGCAGATATGGCCTCGGAACACGAGGAGACCGAAAGGTCGGCGTGAATCATATAGTAGAATATGATCAACATAAGATGTTCACCATTGAAAACTACTCCATTTCACGTGATGATCGGGTTATGGTTTAGTTGATTTGGATCACGTGATCACTTAGATGACTAGAGATGTCTTTCTAAGTGGGAGTTCTTAAGTAATATGATTAATTGAACTTAAATTTATCATGAACTTAGTACTGATAGTATCTTGCTTGTTTATGTTTGATTGTAGATAGATGGCTCGTCTTTGTTGTTCGTTGAATTTTAATGCGTTCCTTGAAAGCAAAGTTGAAAGATGATGGTAGCAATTACGAATTGGGTCCGTAACGAGATTATCCTCATTCTTGCCTGGAAGAGTTAAATCTGGATGCACGCTAGGTGCAGACTCTTGCTAATGCACCGGATGTTATGAGCGTCTGGGAGCAAAGTGATGACTACTCTATAGTTGATGTGCCATGCTTCGGCTTAGAACCGGGACTTCAACGGCGTTTTGAGCGTCATGGAGCATATGAGATGTTCGGGAGTTGAAGTTGATATTTCAACAGAATGCGGATTGAGAGATATGAAGTCTCCAATAAGTTCTATAGCTGCAAGATGGAGAGAATAGTTACATTAGTGAGCATTAACTCGGAATTAGGTACTACAATCACTTGACACAATTGGGAGTTAATCTTCCGGATGATTGTGTCATTGGAATTCTTCAATCACTTCCACCAAGCTACAAAGGCTTTGTGATGAACTATAATATGCAAGGGTTAGTAAAGACTATAGAGCTCTTAAATGCTAAAGGCTGCGGGGTAGAAATCAGAAGGAGCATCAAGTGTTGATGGTGATAAGACCACTAGTTTCAAGAAGAAAGGCAAAGGGAAGAAGGAACTTCAAGAAGAACACAAGCAAGTTTTTGGGGAAAAACAAAATCGGCCCTAAACCGGGGTGCTTCTCTTGCCAAGCTAGTCCTTTGGGCGGCTGCCCCAAGTATTTGGCGGATAAGAAGGATGGCAAGGTGAACAAGGTATATGTGATATACATGTTATTGATGTGTACCTTACTAGAGCTTAGTAGCCCGGTATTTATCTGGTTATGTTGCTAATATTCCTTCGAAGCGGGACTACGGATTAGCGAACTCGGCAAAGGGCGAGGTGACGATCGGCGTGGGAAATGGTTCCAAAGTCGATGTGATCGCGGTCGCCGCACCTCTACATCTACCTTGGGATTAGTTTTAGACCTAAATAATTGTTATTTGGTGCCGTTGAGCATGAACATTATATCTGGATCTTGTTTGATGCGAGGCGGTTATTCATTAATCGAGAATAATGGTTGTTCTATTTATATGAGTAATATCTTTTATGGTCATGCACCCTTGAGGTGGTCTATTTTGATGAATCTCGATAGTAGTGATACACATATTCATAATGTTGAAAGCCAAAAGATCGAGTTGATAATGATAGTGCAACTTATTTGTGCCTGCCGTTTAGGTCATATCGATTAAAGCGCATGAAGAAACTCCATCTTGATGGACTTTTGGAGTCACGATTATGAATCACTTGGCACTTGCGAACCGTGCCTCATGGGCAAGATGACTAAAACCCGTTCTCGGTACTATGGAGAAACAGCATTTGGAATCATACATCGGATGTATGTGGTCCGATGAATGTTGAGGCTCGTGGCGGATATCGTTATTTTCTCACCTTCACGGATGACTTAAGCGATATGGGTATATCTACTTAATGAAACATAAATCGAAACATTTGAAAAGTTCAAAGAATTTGAGTGAAGTTGAAAATCATCGTAACAAAAAATTAAGTTTCTCGATCGATCGTGGAGGTGAATATTTGAGTTATGAGTTTGGTCTACATTTGAAACAATGCGGAATAGTTTAGCAACTCCACCACCGGAACACCACAGCGTAATGGTGTGTCGAGCGTCGTTCGTGCTTTACTAGATATGATGCGATCTATGATGTCTCTT
This sequence comes from Aegilops speltoides, assembly GCA_021437245.1. Taxonomy (NCBI): domain Eukaryota; kingdom Viridiplantae; phylum Streptophyta; class Magnoliopsida; order Poales; family Poaceae; genus Aegilops; species Aegilops speltoides. The sequence goes on along the minus strand of JAHHZJ010006968.1, from coordinate 12,414 downwards.
CTGATTTACCGCTATCATTTTGGGGTTATGCTATAGAGGCGGCGCATTCACCTTGAATAGAACACCGTCGAAATCCGTTGAGCAACACCTTATGAACTATGGTTTAGCAAGAAACCAAAGTTGTCGTTTCTTAAAGTTTGGGGATGTGATGCTTATGTGAAAAAGCTTCAACGATAGCTCGAACCCAAATCGAATGTGTCTTCATAGGATACCCAAAGCGATTGGGTACACCTTCTATCACAGATCCGAAGGCAAGACATTCGTTGCTAAGAATGGATCCTTTCTAGAAAGGAGTTTCTCTCGAAAGAAGTGAGTGGGAGGAAAGTAGAACTTGATGAGGTAATGCCTTCTCCCTTACTTGAAAGTAGTTAACATGGCGAAACGGTTTACGAGACATCTACACCAAGTAGTGAGGAAGTTGATGATGTTGATCATGAAACTTGAGATCAAGTTACTCGAGAACCTCGTAGATCAACGAGTAAGATCCGCACGAGTGATGCGGTAATCTGTTACGGAATCATGCTACTAGATCATGATGAACCTCGAACTATGAAGAAGCGATGGTGAGCCCAGATTCCATAAAATGGCTTGAGGCCATGAAATGTGAGATGGGATCCATGTGCTGAAAACAAAGTATGGACTTTGGTTGACTTGCAGAGGTGAGGCAAGCAATAGAAAACAAGTGGATCTTCAAGAAGAGAAAGCTGGCCCGGCCAGTAATATTCGACATCTATAAAGCTCGACTTATACATAAAAGGTTTCGACAAGTTCAAGGGATTGACTCTGATGAGAGACCTTCTCACCCGTAGCGATGCTTAAATCCGTCCGAATCATTTTAGCTTGATTGCCGCATTTTATGATTATAAAATTTGGCAAATGGATGTAAAGCGCATTCCTGAATGGATTTACTGAAGAAGAGTTGTATATGATGCAACGAGAAGGTTTTATCGATCCAAAGGGCTAACAAAGTGTGTAAGCTCAAGCGATCCACCTATGGACTGGTGCAAGCATCTCGGAGTTGGAATAAGCGCTTTGATAGTGTGATCAAAGCATTTGAGTTTATCTGAGACTTTTTGGAAGCACTGTATTTACAAGAAAGTGAGTGGGAGCTCTGTGGCATTTGATATTATATGTAGATGATATATAACTGACCGGAAATAATGTAAATTCTGGATAACATAAAGGGATGCTTGAACAAGAGTTTTTCAATGAAAGACCCTCGGTGACTGCTTACATATTGGGCATTAAGATCTATAGAGATAGATCAAAGGCAGCTTAGTTGGACTTTCACCAAGTACATACCTTGATAAAGTTTTGAAGAAGTTCAAAATGGATCAAGCAAAAGAAAGGTTCTTACACGTGTTACAAGGTGTGTAGGTGAGTGAGACTCAATGCCCGAACTGCGCGCGAAGATAGAGAAAATGAAAGATGTTCCTATGCTTGACCATAGGCTCTATCATGTATGCAATCTTGTATGCGGGACACATATGTGCCTTACTATAAGCTTAGCGAGGAGGTACCAAAGTAATCCGAGGTGGATCAGCGGGCGGTGATCAGAACATCTGAAATACAAGAAAAGGACTAAGGATATGTTTCTACGTATATGGGTGACAAAGAGCTCATATATCGTATGATTCGTTGATGCAAGCTTTGACCTTTGATCCAGACGATTCTAAATCGCATGATTCGGATCGTATTTACACTAAACAGAGGAGTCATGATTTAGTGCGATTCTAAACAAAGCGTCGTGGCGGGATCTACATGTGAGCCAGAATACACTGTAACCGGGCGATAATAATGAAGGCGTCTAGGATGAAGGGAGTTCATATCCGATCTAGGTGTCATACCTAGTGCGCCGGGTCGATAGAAAATCTGCAGCGACAATCTTGGAGCAATTGCCTTGGCGAAGGAATCCAGATTTCACAAGAGGACCAAACACATCAAGAGGCTTCAATTCCATCAGGGACTTAGTCGGGCCGGAGACATAGAGATTTGCAAGATACATACGGATCGAGAATATTTGATTGACCATTGGCTAAGCCTCTTCCACAGCAAAACATGATCGGCGCAAGACTCCATTGTTGTTAGAATCATTCTTTATGTAATCTAGATTGATTGACTCTAGTGCAAGTGGGAGGCTGAAAGAAATACCCTAGAGGCAATAATAAAGTTATTATTTATTTCCTTATTTCATGATAAATGTTTATCATTCATGCTAGAATTATGTTAACTTGAAACATGATACATGTGTGAATGAATAAACAAACAACATGTCACTAGTATGCCTCTACTAGACTGACATGTTAATCAAAGATGGTTATGTTTCCTAACCATGAACAAGGAGTTATTATTTGATTAATGAGTCATCATTAGTAGAATAGTCAGATTGACATTAATCCATTCCGCATTAGCTTAGCACCACGATCGTTTAGTATGTTGCTCTTGCTTTTATCCATGACTTATACATGTTCCTGTAACTATGAGATTATACAACTCCGTTTACGGAGGAACACTTTGGGTGCTACCAAAGCGTCACAGCATAAATGGGTGATTATAAAGGAGTACTAGAGTCTCTCCAAAGGCAGATGTTGGGTTGGCGTATTTGAAGTTAGGTTTTGTCACTCCAATTGTCGGAGAGTATCTGCAGGCCCTCTCATTAATACACATCACTTAAGCCTTGCAAGCTTTCTACAGCTGAGTTAGTTGCAGAGATGATGTATTCGAAGCGAGTAAAGAGACTTGCCGTAGCGAGATTGAACTAGGTATTGGATCTGGCGGTGAATCTCGGGCAAGTAACATACCGATGACAAAGGAACAACGTATGTTGTTATCTGATGAACCGACAAAGATCTTAAGCGTAGAATATGTAGGAACCAATATGGGCATCAGGTCCGCTGTTGAGTTATTGACCGTGAATGGTGTCTAGGTCATGTCTACATTGTTCTCGAGCCAGTAAGGTCCATAACCTTGGGTTTGATAGCGGTTATTATGAGTTTATGTATTTTGATGTCACAAGAGGGTTAGTCCGGATGTGATCACGGACATGAGAGGAGTCTCGGAATAGTCGAGACATAAAGATTGATATATTGGAAGCCTATATTTGGAGTTAGGAATGGTTCAAGGTGGCAGGAATTCTGGGAATCTGCAGGAGGTTCATGGAACCCAGGAAGTAAATAGGCCACTATGGGCCTTGGTGGAAAGGAAGGAGCAGCCCAAGAGGGCCGCACTCCCCTTCCCTGGTCCTATTAGGACTAGGAGAGAACATTCTCTCTCTCTTTCCCCTCGGGAATCCTAGTTGGACTAGGATTGAGAGAATCCTACTCAGGAGGAGTAGGACTCCTCAGTAGCGCCTCCTTTGGCGGACCCCTCCCCTGGCTCCTTTATATCACGAGGCGGGGGCATATAAGGACACACAAGTTTGATCGTGAGATCGTTTCTTGTAGCCGTGTCTGGTGCCCCCTCCACCATATTCCACCTCGGTCACGCGATCGTCGGAAGCTTAAGTGAGAAGCCTGTTGAGTGAAACATCAAGATAAATCCCGCGCCCGTCGTCTGGCCAGACTCTCCCTCGACTCCGGCTGGATGGATCTGAGGGCGTCATCGAGCTGTCGTGTGTCGAGAACTGGGGCAGATACTAGCGCGGGATCGGTCGGATCGCGAGGAAGCGTCTGAATACTTCCTCTCGTTGTGATCGCTTAACCCGGGTCTCTGAGAATGCGTGAACAACACTCTCCCCTCTCGTTGCTATACATCACCATGATCTTGCGTGTGCGTAGGAAAATTTTTGAAATTACTCGTTCCCCAACAATCGGTCCATCTCCCCGGATCGCCGGCGCCCTCGACCCACAGCGAATACCGTGTATGGGATATAATAACACCGGCGGGCGAACAGTGACGGCTCTCGACTGCGTCGCGTATTCTCAATATAGAAGGCCGCACCCCTCTATGCTTCCGGTGGTAATGGATCATTGGATCCCGAAGGTTTAAACCCTAAACATTGAATTACGATGGCACAAAGGACCCGGGTTTTGGATGAAAGACTATCTTCTCCACATTCAATGGCCCGTGGCAATCAATGCCATCAAGTATCTCCCCAAAGTGAAAAGGACCAGCTCGGCATTGGCTAAACACTTGCCCCGGAAATCAATTGGGTGGGGAGGACACGGAAGCGCATTCCCGACAACTTGGGGAACATATGTGCAACCACCGGGGCCCGATGACCTAAGCCACATTATTCAGCACCCAGAAGAATCGGCCGGACAATTCGGACACGGTTCTTGACAAACAAAAAACCAAATCGTCTTATGCGGATCCGACCCTTAACCTTCAAACATAACATCCGGGACGAATGGCTGGCCCGGCACGGGGCAGGAAAACCGAAATCCATGGCAGCCCTCACGGTTTTAATGACCGCTTTTTGCGGGAGAGGACAGGGCTTTGGGTGAACAACCTCCGTAAAAATTCTGGCAGTCCGGATACCAAGACAATAACGGCCAGTCACGTCGAAACAAAAACAAAGCGCCCGCGTGGCCGGGTAAAGGAGAACGGGGTCCTTGCGGTTCGAGGCTCTAAACCCGATCGGGAAGAAGCCATTCAAAAGAACCCCGGGTCCGTCCAACCTGGACGAATACTCGACCGCTTATGCGGATACATGGCCCTGAACAGCCAGCTAACCACCAATAGAAGTTGCTGGGTGTTCAAGCAGGCCGACAAGTTAATTGCGAAAACAATGACAAAGGGGCTAAACAGCGGCAGGGGAAGACCGCCCGAACAGCGGGGGGAAAGGTTTCCCCCACAAAGTGGGGCGGTGAATATGATATCCGGACCCACATACCCAGAGGGAAAACCGCCTTTCGGGGGCGTCTATGCGATGGAGCCATCGCCCAAGTTCAATCCATTGTCCTCTTATCCAATCACTTTGATCGAAGAGACCATCCAAACCGGACGTCATGGCGGATTATTTGCGTGGTTTTAGACCCAATCATCGATGGATCACAAGTCTGATGGGCGGGGTAGTCTGAACCGCTTTTCGGGATCGGTCGCAAAATGGGTAGACCCATCAAGGATCAAACCTACAAAACAACCTTTAAAGGTGTCATCCAGGGTGGAAGGCCAGGTATGAGGCTCGGTCCTGCTTTGGAAGTGGTCTTGGATCCCGGATAATTTGGAGCAAAGTTAATCTTGACATAGTCCCGTTTGCGGGGCTATCACGCTCTGCTTTCGGACGAACGCGTTTGAAAATTCAACGTGGTGCCGCATTATGCATACCTAAAGCTCAAGATGCGGGCCCTCGTTGGGTCATCACGGTCAATGGAATACGGGCGCTCCTCGAGCGGAGGAACATCGGGCTCTCGCGGCAAATCTGAGCAGCCTTCTAAGGCAATTCTCAAGTCCGGCGGTTAAAGGCGGACCACGGCAAAAGCGGCGCCGGGCAATGCCAACCAAGACCACTGGCGCGAACCCAGCGTAGCTGGCCCAACCCTCGCCCGTGCATGATTAAGAATAACACTCCGCGTACATCATTACGCTTTGGAGATACCATGGGGCGAGGAAAGGGCACGATCACAATGGACCCAGTGGCTCGACCACACGGGGGCTTAAAGTGTGCCCCCCTTCTTTTCTTTTTCACTTTACTACTTTGTGTACAATGACTCTGTTAACGGAAGCCTGTCTTGGGAGCTGCCGAACTCATGATCTGTGGTCGGGGACTAAAGAAAGGGACGAACATTGGTGGTCTCAATTCGAGCATTAAATTATTATATACCCCAAGTCATAGCTCATCCACGGAGGGACATGTTTATTTAGTCCAAATCCCTTGCTTACCGCACTATTTGTATCGATCCGCTCTACTAGAACTTTCTTTCATAAATAATGCAGCACCTCTTTATTGCAATTGCATTATCTTTTATATATATTTCATTACATGACATCTTGCACCCATATTTTTAGTGCGGCCGAATATGCAGGAAACATTCCCCAAATTATGGTGTGATAAAGTCGAACACTTTCACAAGTGGGCACCCGAACTTATAGCATTATATGGGCTCCGAATCATGTCTTGGGTCAATAGTTGGGTTTGCCCGGCTCCGTTTTGGTGCCTTACGTTCCGTTACACCGGCTAAGGTGGCCTTGGGAGAACCTTTGATTTGCGCCCGGTTGGCCGAGCTCGCCTCGGTGGAAAAAGCAAACTTGCATGATAAGGCGGAGGTTGGTGTTAAAGGTTTTTGGGGTCTAAAGACTCACGGGGCGGTTCGGATAATATCCGATGAAAGGGTGGATAAGCGCCCCAATTGGTCTTCCGAATACGGGGGGCTTGAAATTTAAAATTATAGAATTCTATGGCTAAGTGAGAGTGTTCAAGCATTATAAGTCCGGTTGCCTTGTTACGTTGTGTTGGCGCCTCCTCGATGGACCCAACAATGGGAACAAGAGTGCTCATGTTTATCGAACACCCCAACTTTCAGGGCTTGAGAAACAAACGACTTGCCATCTCCACATTTAATAAGGGGCCGAAGGTAATATTTTAAATTAAACAAGTGTTGCTCATGGGCCATATAAGCGAAGTTTTCAGCGCCGGATAAATACCGCAAGTTCACTCAAAATTACATTTGGGAGCACTCATCGCAATATAAAGGTCCCGGAACAACTTTATAATACCTCTCCCGTCGTGCTCCTTGCCCGGGTGGAATCGTGAAGCTTCTCCGCATCCGGTTGCCCCATTGCACCTTTATGCGGGCAAGGTCAACCAAGCGCCGATGGGGAGGCGCTTCCAGCCAAGGCATGCATCCACCCCGGCCGCCAAGGCCAAAAGTAGCTCCCGGGCCTCGATCCTCCGGACTAGGGCCCTTCATGGCCTCCTCGGCCCTTGTGGAGTTGACCAGGCCTTGGTTTGGAAAACCCGGATGGGCCTCGAAATCTTGAGACCGAAGACCTTCTCCGGAGCCCCTCCTCGCCCGGATAGAATCCGGTGGCATCGGGCCTTTTCATTGCAAGCATACAGGAAACTCAGGTTGGGTAAGTGTCGGGTGTTCCATTAACATGCCTACTTTGCATGAAAAATTCCTTACCGCCGCTATCTTCTTTATGTCCTCAACTTCACGAAGGGCCTTATGGGCCTCGGCCTTGGCGGACTTCACTTTCGAGGCCGGGGCTCGGGACTCTGAGTCTTGAGTCCGCTCCAAACTCTCATGCTTTTCCATGAGCACGGGCTCTTGCCGAACTTCCCAACCGTGCCTCTTGCTTTTCTCGCTCGGCCCGTTCAGCGGCCGCGCGTTGGCGGGACCTCCTTTATCCTTCGGGCTGCCACCTCGTTAGTGGCCCCAACAAACACATATTATCCTTTTAATTTTATTTAACAAAATCCTTTTACAAGGTACTTATTCAAAGGTGTTACTCACCTTCTTTTTTCCTCAGCTGCCTCTTGGCATGGCGAGCTCTTGCTCGGACCCTTTCGAGATCCTTCTTCAACACCTCGACCTCCGCCGGTCTGCGGCAGGTCGGCCTAACCAAACCCATATTGACATATTTTAGGCAACCTGCGTATATCTTGTTAGATCCTCGGTCCGGCTTTTCTTTCCAACACCGAACTAAGCATGGGGAGACTCTTGTCTATGCGGATTACATTACATGATTTTAACTTCTTACCTCAAAGCCTGTTAGAAGGCTGCTGCAGGCTTTCGGCCCGCTCTTTGAAACCCTTCTTAATCACCGCACTCATCATAGTGCGGTGTTCCTTCGATGGGCGCCTTTGGCGCCTCCAAGGATTATCCGGCGCCTCGGTTGGGCGGAGGCCGCCCGGCGTCAGTCTGCCCTTCTTTGAAGGGCGGCTTGCCGGGACCTGGAACCCCTTTGCGGGTTCCGATGTGAATCGGCACAAAAGTCAGGAGGGCTGGCGGCGCCTCTGGAGCCTCCTCCTTATGGGTCCCTCTTTGGGATCCCACCTCGGCGTCCTCATCGGCGCATGGGGTAGAAAGCGATCGGGATGGAATTCACATCCGGGCGAGGCCAATGACCCTTCGATGGCGGGGAGATCATCATCGGCGGCTAAGGCGAGAATCCGGCGTTAGAAGGATACTACGCGACATAAAAGAAATAACATCAAGGATCCGGATACTTACGATCTTGCGGGGCCTTTGGCCCTTGGAAGGCCACTCATCCCATAGCGTTGATGTTGGCGGCCTCGGGGATAGTTTTCCCCTCTTGGACCCCGGCCTCCCGATTGGAAAGCCTTCCTCTTCTTCTCTCCCTCCTCCAGGAAGAATACTCCTCCTCCTCGTCCTCGGGGAGAGTCCCGTCGTCGTCGGGCCTTTGTGGAACTCTTTGAGTCCCGTGGCCCCTTCTTGGCCTTCTTCTCCGGCCCACGCGGTCGGGAACCAAACCTTCTGTTATGTGGGCGTCCGGATCTTCGGCATGGGGCCGGGTGATAAGCGGCTTGGCCTTCTCCATCCATTCTGTCAAAGGAAGGGTAGAATGAAACCTCACTAGAGTCAATCTAATTATCACAAAGTGTCCCGTAATGGGGTTGAATCCTTACCTCGTTAGTTGGAATCTTGCCAAATTTGAATCCGATCTTCCGTTGCGGGCCGAGGCTTGGGCCCTTGAACAGCACCCTCGAGGCGCCTTTTGTTGGTTGAAGAGCCCGAGCCGGATGGTGTTGTTCAGTTGAACTCCACAAATTAAATGCCCGTTCTTGGCATGGGAGGATCCCGGGGATGAGCATGACTTGGACCCCGTCGGCGAGCTTGGGCCTATTGCTCACCATCTTCTTGATCGGGCTCGAGTCCGTCACCTCCACGGATTGCCCCCTTGCCAAGCCCTTTTCGGGGTGAGCTGCGTGGGGATTCAGGTCTAAACTTCGGGGCTGCCGCCCATGTGGGCTTCTTGGCGGCTCGGTGATGTAGAACCACCCGATTGCTACCCCTTGGGGAGTCCACGGGTCCCTTCTAGGGGGCGTTGGGCTTGCCCAACATGGGCGCCTCCGCATTCCTTGCGTGCCCTTCACAACCTTGACGGCGTTGAAGGTCTTGAGCCCTGAGGCAGTGGGGCGGATGCGGAAGGAAGGCCTCACCCGACGATAAGCGCCGAGATGTTGAGGATGAAGTTGGCGCCGGATCGTTGGAAATCCGGGCCGTAGTAAAACATGGGCCCACGGAAGTGGGGAAGGAAGGCGACCCTCTCCTGGGGCCGGGGTAGGATAACTACCCCGTCCGGGCGACCCGATCGATATCCTTTGGAAAGGTATCGGCGTCGCGGCGGGATGTCCTCCTCCTTGGCGGTGGGGCTAACCATTTACCTCCCTCCGGACATATTCCGGGAAGGTCAAGCGAGATCAAGCAAGGCGTTGGGCTTGAGTCTTGGGGAGATGGATAAGCAAAAGGAGGAAGAAAGGCGTGGGTGAGAAGGTGAATCCTTATCCCTTATATATAGGGCGAAAACTATCGTCCCCACGGCTGGAAAAAGCTTAATCTCCCAAAGCGCCACCGTCAATGGCGGCGGTTGGGTTCCTTGTGGCGCCCGATTCAATCGTACACTAATCATGCATAGCGTTACGATCAAGATCGAGGACTCACGGGAAGATATCACAACACAACTCTAAAACATAAATAAGTCATACAAGCATCATAATACAAGCCGAGGGCCTCGAGGGCTCGAATACAAGTGCTCGATCATAGACGAGTCGGCGAAGCAACAATATCTCGAGTACGTATAAGTTAAACAAGTTGCATAAGATGGCTAGCACAAACCGGAAACAGATCGAAGAGGCGCAGCCTCCCGCTCGATCCTCCTAACTACTCCGGTCGCGTGGCCGGCTGACGTAGTAGTAGGCACCTCGTGTAGTAGTGCCGACGTGGCGCCTCGCCTGGTTCAGCATCTGTCATGCACAACCGTAGAAGAAGGAAAGGGGAAAAGGGGAGAAAGCAACCGTGAGTACTCATCCAAAGTACTCAAGCAAGGAACTACACTATATATGCATGGGTATATGTAAGGAGGCCATATGAGTGGACTGAACTGCAGAATGCCGTAATAAGAGGGGATAGCTAATCCTATCGAAGACTACGCTCGCAGCCTCCGCCTTTGCAGAGTAGAAGAGAGTAGATCAAGTCCTCCAAGTAGCATCGCCAAGTAGCATCTCCAAGGAGCATCTCCGAGCATCGTCGTAGTATAATCCTACCCGCGATCCTCCTCGTCAGCCCGTGGGAAAAGCGATCACCGGGTTGTCTGTGGAACTTGGAAGGGTGTGTTTTATTAAGTATCCGGTTCTAGTTGTCATAAGGTCAAGGTACAACTCCAAGTCGTCCTTATCAAGATCACGGCTATTCAATAGATTAACTTCCGCAGGGTGCACCACATAACCCAACACGCTTGATCCCATTTGGTCGGACACTTTTTCGGTCATGCCCGCCTCGGAAGATCAACACGCGCAGCCCCACCTAGGCACAACAGAGAGGTCAGCCCGCGGTCTAAATCCTATGCAGGGTCGGGCCCATCGCCTCGAGCACACCAGCACGCTGACGAGGGCGGCCGAAGACCTAGCAACCTCCATTACAAAGGAAGTTGCGTTAACGCGTCCAATCCGGCGCACGCCCGTCGCGACGCCAAGAAGGCTTCGGCCGATACCACGACGCGGATACCCATAACTACTCCCACGAGATGGTTAGTGCGATAGACCAAATGGCGACTCGATCAAATACCAAGAGCTCGTTAAGCGGTTAAGTATCCGCACGCCGACAGGCCAGCCCACTGCCTCGGTGGTCTCAACTCTGCTGCCCGCCAAAAGTAACAATGGGGCCGCTGAACCGTCCCACCTCTACCGGATGGAGCCACTGTCTTTCACCCCCTCATCGAATCACTTGCGGGTACTCAATGAGTCGACCCGACTTTAGTCACCATCTGTATAGTATGAATGTATGTATAGTATATACCGTGATCACCTCCCAAGTGATCACGGCCCGATATATAGCAAAGGCGGTGACAAGAATGTAGGGCAATGATGATAAACTAGCATCCTATACTAAGCATTTAGGATTGCGGTAAGGTATCAGCAGATGTAGCAACAATGTCGGGCTATGCATCGAATAGGATCGGAAAGCGGTAACATGCTACACTACTCTAATGCAAGCATATAGAGGAGAATAGGCGATATCTGGTGATCAAGGGGGCTTGCCTGGTTGCTCGAGACAAGGAGGGTCGTCGGTGGCGTAGTCGACCAGGGCATCGGCATCATCACAGGTTCTACGGAGAAGAGGGGGAAAGAGTAAATACATAGCAAGCAAGTGCATAACGGAAAACAAGCAAAGCTCAACGTGTTCTAACGCGGTATGAGGTGATCGTGAAGGAAACATCAGGAAAGTATCCGGTGTTAGTGTTTTGGACGAGATGAACCGAAGGTGAAATGTTGCAGGTTCACTATGCTAGGGACGCGTGGCGGATGAGCGGGCTGCGTCCGGATCCGTCTCGCTTACGAGCAACTTTCATGTTGAAAATATTTTAATCGAAGTTACGGATTAAAGATATGATTTTCTAAAGATTTTATTAATTTGGAATTTAATTAATTATTTAAATCAACATTATCGAATAGTAAATGATGCGTCGCATGACATCGAGTGATGTCGTGATCAGCGTTATTGTTGACCTGGTCGACTGACGTGTGGGACCCACTAGTCATAGATTTAGTCTAATTGAGGTTTAACTAATCTAATTCTGCTTAATTAAATTAACTAGTTAATTAGATTAATTAATTAGTACTAATTAATTAATTAATTAATTAATTACTTAATTATAAATTTTATTAATTCATTTTATTTTTATTTTTCTTAAAGCGTTAAGTGGGCCCTGTTGTCCTAGGCCATTGGGCGATCTGGATTAGCGGCGCAGGGCGCTAAGGCATGGGCGCCCGACCAGAGAGGCGAGCGGCAGAGCCGGCGCCGCGGCGCGTGGTGACGGCAGCAGCGGGTCGCCGGAATGGGACACGGCGAGCGGCGGAGCATGGGCACGAGGAAGGACAAGGTCGCGGCGGAACGGTGGCCATGGAGGCCGCGAAAAGGCGGAGCCGGAACGGGCGTCTTGTTTACCTGTGGCGTGACGCGCATCGGAGACGTCTGGAGGGCGAGCCAGGGGCGGCACGAGCATGGCCCGTGAGGCGTGGGCGCGACGCCAGCTGGTGACACCGTGCATAAGTAGGGAGAGGAGGAGGAGGGTGGCGGCTCACGAGGGCCGTGGTGCAGGGCAGCGGGAGGAGGCGGAGGCGACCATGCGACGGAGGCAGTCCGTTGGGAAGATCGGCGAGTGGCCTCGGGAGGTCCTCGGGGCGGTTGTGTCGTCTGGCGGCGATGTCGATGAAGGGCCATCGGCTCATTGCCTTTCGATCGGATCGGAAGAGGGGGGAGGCGAAGCCGGGAGGCGGCGGCGGCTCAG
>JAHHZJ010006964.1:0-16692 GCA_021437245.1 Aegilops speltoides | reverse complement strand
CCCCAACACATCTCCTCCTCCGGAGGCCCAAGCCCCGCGAGAGCTTCCACCATCATCACCCGTGCCCGGTGGAGTTTCTCTCCCTTTTCCCCTTGCTGGATCAAGAAGGAGGAGACGCGTCCCTGCCGTTTGAACGCGGAGGTGCTGTCCGCTCAGACTTGGCATCGGTGATCCAATCACGCTCGAGTACGACTCCATCATCACCTTGCAAGCTTCGCACGCCGATCTACAAGTGGTATGTAGATGCAAACTCTCCCGCTACTCGCTGCTTAGATGAACTCATAGATGGATCTTGGTGAAGCCGAGGAAAAATTTTAATTTTCTGCAACGCTCCCCAACAAAGGGTATCATGAGCTAGGTCTATGCGTAGTTCTCAATGCACGAGTAGAACACAAATTTGTTGTGGGCGCTGATCTTGTCATCTTACTTGCCTCTACTAGTCTTTTTCTTGCTCAACGGTATTGTGGGATGAAGCGCCCGACCAACCTTACACGCACGCTTACGTGAGACCGGTTCCACCGATCGACATGCACTAGTTGCATAAGGTGGTCAAGGGTGTCCGCCTCCCACTTTAGTTGGAGCGGATTCGATGAACAAGGCCCTTATGAAGGGTAAATAGAAGTTGACAAAATCACGCTGTGGTGATTCAGAGGTAAGAAAACGTTTGCTAGAACCCAATCGCAGCCATCGTAAAAGATGCAACAACAACTAGAGGACGCCTAACTTGTTTTTGCAACGATTGATCATGTGATGTGATATGGCCGTGTTGTGATGAATGATGAATTGTGATGTATGAGATCATGTTCTTGTAATAGGATTCACGACTTGCATGTCGATGAGTATGACAACCGCAGGAGCCATAGGAGTTGTCTTTATTTTTAGTATGACTCGTGTCATTGAAGAACGCCATGTAAACTACTTTACTTCATTGCTAAACGCTTAGTCATAGAAGTAGAAGTAGTCGCATGCGGACAACTTCATGAAGACACGATGATGGAGATCATGATGATGGAGATCATGGTGTCAAGTCGTGACAAGATGATCATGGAGCCCCAAGATGGAGATCAATGGAGCTTGATGATATTGGCCATATCATGTCACAACTATATAATTGCATGTGATGTTTATTATGTTTATGCATCTTGTTTACTTAGGACGACGGTAGTAAATAAGATGATCCTTATAAAATTTCAAGAAGTGTTCTCCCTAACTGCACCGCTACAGTTCGTCGCTTCTAAGCACCACGTGATGATCGGTGTGATGGATCCTTACGCTCACATACAACGGTGTAAGACAGTTTTACACAAAAACACTTAGGGTTAACTTGACGAGCCTAGCATGTGCGACATGGCCTCGAACACGGAGACCGAAAGGTCGAACACGAGTCGATGGAAGATACGATCAACATGAAGATGTTCACCGACGATGACTAGTCCGCCTCACGTGATGATCGGACACGGCTAGTCGACTCGATCGTAACACTTAGATGACTAGAGGGATGTCTAATCTAAGTGGGAGTTCATAATTTTGATTAAGAACTTTATTATCATGAACTTAGTCTAAAACCTTGCAAATATGTCTTGTAGATCAATGGCCAACGCTAATGTCAACATGAACTTCAACGCTGCTCTAGAGAAAACCAAGTCGAAAGATGATGGCAGAACTATACGGACGGGTCCTAACCGAGGATCATCCTCATAGCTGCCAGAAGCAATATGTCCTAGAAGGACCGCTAGGTGCCGCCCTGTCTCAGAGAACCAAGACGTTATGAACGCTGGCAAACTCGGCCGATGATTACTCCTCGCTTAGGCGGCATGCTTACAGCTTAGAACCGGGCTCCAAAAGCGCTTTGAGCATCACGGAGCATATGAGATGTTCAAGAGCTGAAACTAGTTTTCCAAGCTCATGCCCGGTCGAGAGATATGATGTCTCCGACAAGTTCTACAGCTTGTAAGATGGAGGAGAACAGTCTCACAAGGAGCACATCCTCAAGATGTCTGTTGCACGCCAGATGACCCAATGAACATTAACCTCCGTGATGAGGCGGTCATTGACGTAATCCTCCAGCCTACAAGAGCTTTGTGATGAACTACAACATGGGGATGGTAAAGACCATTCTCAAGTGTTCTCACGTCAAGTCAGCAGAGGCTGAAATCAAGAAAGAACATCAAGTGTTGATGGTCAATAAGACCACTAAGTTCAAGAAGGGCAAGGGTAAGAAGAACTTCAAGAAGGACGGCAAGGATGTTGCCGCTACCGAAGCCTGCTGCCGGAAGAAGTCAAAGAATGGACCCAAGCCCGAGATCGAAGTGCTTTATTGCAAGGAAAGGGCACGAAGCGAACGCCTCAAATACTTAGCGGATAAGAAGGCCGCAACACCAAAGGTATATTTGATATACATGTAATTGATGTGTACCTTACCAAGATCGAGTAACCCCGGTATTTGATACCGGCCGCTGTTCAATATGTAACTCAACAGGAGCTGCGGAATAAACGGAGATCGGGGGACGAGGTGACGGCGCCGGAATGGTTCCGAGTCGATGACGCCCGCACGCCCTCTACATTTACCTAACGGATTAGTTTTAAACCTCAATAATTGTTATTTAGTGCCAAGTTTGAGCATGAACATTGTATTCCGGATCTCCTTGATACAGATGGCTACCATTTAAGTCCGAGAATAATGGTTGTTCGATTTATATGAGAGATATGTTTTATGGTCATGTTCCATGGTCAATGGTTTATTTTAATGAATCTTTGGGTAATATTACACATGTTCATAGTGGGATGCAAAAGATGTAAAGTTGATAACGATAGTCCCACATACTTGTGGCACGCCGCTTGGTCACATTGGTCAAGCGATGAAGAAGCTCCATGCCGATGGACTTTAGAGTCTCTTGATTATGAATCCACAATGAACCATGCCTCTTAGGCAAAATGACCAAGACTTTCCCTCCAACAATGGAGCGAGCAACCAACTTGTTGGAAATCATACATACCGATGTGGGGTCCAATGAGCGTGAGGCTCGGGAGGATATCGTTTGTTCCCTCACTAATGACTTAAGTAGATATGGGTATGTCTACTTAATGAAACACAAGTCCGAGACCTTGAAAAGTTCAAGGAATTTCAGAGGAGGTGGAGAATCAACGGATGAAAGATAAAGTTCACGATCGATCGTGGAGGAGAATATTAAGTCAAATTTGGCACACACTTAAGAAAATGGGAATCGTTCAAACTCACGCCACCGAACACCTCAAATAAACGGTGTGTCCGAACTCGAATCGACTCTATTGATATTGGGCTATGATGTCTCTACCGATTTACCGCTATCATTTTGGGGATACGCCAGACAGCTACATTCACTTTAAATAGGGCACCGCCTAAACTGCTGAGCGACACCGATGAATTATGGTTTGGGAAGAAACCTGTCCGTCTAAAAGTTTGGGGATGGGCTTATGTCAAGAAACTTCAACCAAAAGCTCAACCCAAGTCGGAAAAATGCGATTCATAGGATACCCTAAGGAAACCGCGGTATACCTTCTACTTAAGATCCAAGGCAAGATTTTGTTGCTAAGAACGGATGCTTAGAGAAAGAGTTTCCTCAAAGAAGTGGGAGGAAAGTAGAACTCGGGAAGTACTACCTCCGAACGGGAAAGTGGTGCGCAGAAACCGCCTTGATGCCCACACCAACAAGAGGAAAACGTTGATGATGATCAAGGTACTTCGGATCAAGTTACCAATTCAAGGTCCACGACCGCCCGCACGAGTGGTACGGCAACCCGTTATGGAAATCATGGCTAGACAACAATGAACCTTCAACTATGAAGAAGATGGCGGCCCGGATTCCAACAAATGGCTTGAGGCCATGAAACCAGATAGAATCCATGTATGAAAACAAAGTATGGACTTTGAAGATTTGCGATGATCGGCAGCGATAGAAAATAAATGGATTTTTAAGAAGAAACGGACGCGATGGTAATGTTACCATCTATAAAGCTCGACTTGTCGCTAAGGGTTATCGACAAGTTCAAGGGATTGACTACGAAGACATTTTCCCGAGCGCTTAAGTCCGTCTCAATCATGTTAGCAATTCCGGATACTATGATTATGAGATATGGCGATGGACGCCAAAACGGCATTCCTTAATGGACATCTTAAGGAAGAGCAATATGATGCAGCCGAAGGTTTTTCGATCCTCGAACGCTAACAAAGTATGCAAGCTCCGATCCATTTATGGACTGCAAGCATCTCGAGTTAAAATTCGCTGATGAGATGATCAAAGTGGGTTTATGCACTTATGGAGAAGCTCACATAAGAAAGTGAGTGGGAGCCCGCATTTCTCCTTATATGTAGATGACATACTTTGATGGGAAATGATACGACACTGACAGCATTAAGGCCTACTTGAACAAGTGTTTTTCAATGAAGGACCTTGGAGAAGTTGTTATATATTAGGATCAAGATCTATAGAGATAGATCGAGACCCTCATAGGTCTTTCACAAAGCACATACCTTGATAAGATTTTGAAGAGGTTCAAATGGATCACCAAGAAGGGTTCTTGCCTATTTACAGGTGAAATTGAGCTCACTACCACCAACCACCAAAAGATAAAGAAGAATGAGTGTCATCCCCTATGCTTCAGCCATAGGATCTATTATGTATGCATGCGGTACTGCACTGATGTAAACCTTGCCGTAAGTTTGTTGCAAGATACCAAAGTAACCCGCAAGGAACACGGACAGGGTCAAGAATATCCCAAGACCAAAAGGACAAAGGACATGTTTCGTTATGGAGGAGACGGAGCTCGTCAGAAGGGTTACGCCGACGCTTAGCTTCCTCAGATCCGATGACTCTAAGTCACAAACCGGATACCGTATATGTTGAATGGTGGAGCAAAAGTGGTACCGCGGAGCGCCGTGGGGATCTACGGGAAGCGGGTACATGGCAGCCTGGGCGGCGATGAAGCGAGGGTGAAGGAGTTCACCCACCTAGGAGTCATACCCATGCGTCGGGCCGATCAAACTCTTCCGGAAACACCGAGCTATTGCTTTGCCAAGGAGCCTGTTTCACAAGAAGACCGCACAAAGGCCGCTTCAACTCCATCCGTGAAAATGTTCAAGATGGAGACATAGAGATTTGCAAAGTGCACACGGATCCAATGTCGCAGATCCGCACTAAACCTCTCCCAAGGCAAAACATGATCAACCCGTAACTCTATGGGTGTTCGATTCATCACAATGTAACTAGATTGGTGACTTAGTGCAAGGGGAGATGTTGGAAATATGCCCAGAGGCAATAATAAAAGGTTATTATATTTCAATGTTCATGATAATTGTCTTTTTCATGCTATAAATGTATTATCCGAAATCGTAATACACGGGTGAACACTTAGACCCAATGAGTCCCTAGTGAGCCTCTAGTCGACTAGCTCCAGATCAATAGATAGTCATGGTTTCCCGACTATGGACATTGGATGTCGTTGATAACGGATCACATCATTAGGAGAATGATGGATGGACAAGACCAATCATAAGCAAAATAAAAGATCGATAGTTCGCTTTAGAAGCTTTGCCAATGTCAAGTATCTATTCCTTCACCATGAGATCGTAACTCCCCTAGGAGTGCCGGTGTATCAAACCACAACGAATCGGGTGACTATAAAGGTGCATTAGTATTCCAAAGTATCTGGGTTGACACGGATCGAGATGATTTGTCACTCCCATGACGGAGAGGTATCTTCCGCCCACTCGTAATGCATCATCATTGAGCTCAAGTGACCAAGGTGTTCCACGGATCATGCATTACAGAGGTAAAGTGATTTGGGAACGAACCAAAAGGTATTGGGATACCACGATCGAAGTCTCGCAAGTAACGCACGATTGACAAAGGAATTCATGGGTTTTGATCTCCATCGGGTTCAAACCGGAAATCATCGAGGAGCATGGGGAGCCAACATGGATATCCGATCCCGCTGGGTTATTGCCCGAGAGTCGCCCGGCCATGTTCGTGTTCCAACCCGAGGGTCTACACACTTAAGGTTCTTGACGCTTAGGTTAGTAGGAAGTCAAGTATGTGACCACCGAATGTTGTTCGAGTCCGATGAGATCCTTGACGCACGAGGAGTTCCAAGGGTCCGGAGGTAAAGAATAATATAAGGAAGTGGTGTTTCGCCATCGGAAAGTTTGGGTTTTAAAGCACGGACCACCGGAGGGTCCTGGGGTCCACCGGGGCCACCATCCCGGAGGGCCCCATGGGCCAAAGGGGAAGGAACCAGCCCAAGGGGCTGGTGCGCCTCAGGCCCACCCGCCCTAGGGTTGAAACCCTGGGGGGGGGCCCCACCCTTGGGGCACCCCCCTTTGGGCCGCCTGGGAGATTGATTCCAGGCCGCCACTTCGGGGGCCTATAAAAGGGGAGGGAGGGGGCTGACACCCCCAAGGCCAGCCCCTCCTCCCCAACACATCTCCTCCAGAGCTCAAGCCCTCGCGATCGCTTCCACCATCATCACGCCGCGGCGCCGGTGGAGCGTTTTCTCAACCTCTCCTTCCCCTTGCTGATCAAGAAGGAGGAGACGCCGATCGCCCGACGGTTGAACGCGGAGGTGGTCCCTCAAAGACTTGGCATCGGTGATCCAATCACGCCAGACGACTCCATCATTTTTGCAAGCTTCAAACGGGATCTACAAGTGGTATGTAGATGCAAACTCTCCCCGCTATCGCTGCTTAGATGAACTCATTGTTGGGGAAACGAAATTTCAAAAATTTCCACGAAGAAATCATGGTGATGTATAGCAACGAGGGGAGAGTGTTTAATACCTTTGGCCCGCGAAGCGATCACAACGAGAGGAAGTAGTCATGTTCTCCGGATCCGACCGATCCGGCCACATTCGCCTTTAGTTCTTGACACGACATTTGATGACGCCCCTCGACCCATCCAGCCGAGTGTCAGGGAGGTTCCACAAGACGACGGGGGACGATCTTGATGTTTCATTTCAGGGCTTCATAAGCTTCCTACAAGATAACCGAGGTGGAATATGGTGGAGGGGGGCACCGACACGGCAAGGAACCATCCGAGATCTAACTTGAGGGGCCCCCTAAAAAGGGGGGGGTGGCCCCCCCGGGCCCCTCCGATAATAAAGGGAAGGCCCAAAAGGAGGGGGGTTAATGGGGGGCCCCAAGGGTGGCCCCCCCGGCCCCTTGGCCCAAGGGGAGTCCCCTTTAAACCCCTCCTCTTTGGAAAAAAGTAAGGATCCCCCAATCCTAAAGTTTTTTGGAAAACCCCCTAGGAAAATTCCTTTGAAAAAAGGGGGAAAAAAAGAAAGAGAAAAAAGGGAGGGGTCGCCCTTCCCCTTCCTAAGTTCCTAAAGGTTTTAGGAAACTAAAAAAGGGGAAAAGGAGGGCCCGGCCCCCAAAGGGGCCCTTTTGGCCCCCTTCTTTTCCCCTCCACCTAAAGGCCCAAACTTATTTTGCCATTTAAATTAAAGGGGTCAAACTCTTGCAAGGAATTCTGTTCACCCTAAATTACCTTGTTTCAAATAACAATTTTATGGTTCTAACCATTTTGAAACCTGTCAAGTGAATACTTGACACTCTTGTCTATCATTACCATTATCATGTTTCCTGATACTTCAGCATGAATGATAAACATTTATCATAAAAAGGAAATATAAATTTCTTTATTATTCCTCTAGGATTTTTTCCCTCCCATTCACTAGGTCTTTGATCACATCCCGGATTCATCGAAGTTCCAATCTGTATTAACACCAAGTTACTCGCCGTACCAACACCAAAGGGTTTACTAATTAGAATCTAGTTCAATGATGTGATTAACACCCAAAGATACTAAGGGTGACATTTTTGCTTTGGAGACTTAGTAACTCTTTATTCACCGGATTTTGCAATTTTTAGCTAAATGCTCGAAAGGGATTGATAATTCTCCCATTTCAAATGTATTGTCAGATTAGAGTCATCCGATCGTTGTCAAAACTTGATGCGTAACCCTTTACATTAACCTTTTTATTCCAAATAAAACAACCTTTTCCATAAGGATAATTTTGACCCATTCAAAGGACTACCCAGTCACTTTGTCCCTCAAACCCAGGGTATAATGTCCGAAAAGATGGATATTTATAGAATAGGAAATAAATACTTTATTCTTTCTATTTCTTCTGTTCTTTTGACTTATCAATTTCACACCTTGTAACATCAAATTTTCACCTCCATTTTAACACTTCAAAATCTTGTCAAGGTTTACTGAAAAATTATCAAGCTTTGATTACCAAGATCTTGTGTAATATGTGGCTTAGAGGTCTTTCAAAAACTTCTTTCAAACATCCTTTATGTTTGCAATAATTCTACAATTTCGATCTACAATATGTCTTCCAATATTATCTAAATGAGTAGGCTCCCACTCACTTTTTAAAACAAACTTCACCTAATCCAGAAAAACTATATGTTTTCAACTCCAAAGGATTTAACTAGATCTTGACCCCATAGTGGATCGAGCTTGCAACTTTTTAGCCCCTTTGGAGATAAAACCTTCCTTCATCTTCAACTCTTCCTCCTAAACCCTTCAGAAGCCTTTTACTCCATTTGAAATTTCAAAATTGTGGAATTGCTAACATGATTCGGACACTTAAGATCGCCATGGGCCAGAAAATCTCTTGATCAACACCTTAACTTGTAAAACCTTTTGCATAAGTCGAGCTTTGTGATAGTAACACTACTATCATTCGCCTTCCCTTGAAGATCCACTTGTTTTCTATTGCTTCCAATTCTGCAAGTCAACCAAAGTCCATCTTTTTTTCACATGGATCCCATCTGATTTCATGGCCTCTAGCCATTTTTGGAATCTGGGCTCACCATCGCTTCCATAGTTCGTAGGTTCATCATGATCTAGTAGCATGATTTTAAAGGATTACCGCACACCTGGGATCTTATTCGTACAGAGGTTCTAGTAACTTGATCTGTTTCATGATCAACATCACAACTTCCTCACTTTTTAGATGTTTTAAACCTTTTCGATTTTATACCTTTCAAGTAAGGGAGAAGGTACAATTACCTCATCAAGTTCTACTTTCCTCCCACTCACTTTTTCGGGAAACCCTTCTAGAAAGGATCCATTCTTAGCAACTAATGTCTTGCCTTCGATTGTGATAGAAGGTGTACCCAATTTTCCTTTGGGTATCCTATGAAGACACATTCGATTTGGGTTTGAGCTATCAGATGAAACTTTTTCACATAAGCATCGAGCCCCAAACTTTAAGAAACAACAACTTTGGTTTCTTGCTAAACCACCCAATAGTGTCGCCTCAACGGATTTAGATGGTGCCCTATTTAACGTGAATCCGTTCTAATGCATGATCCCAAAACGATATTGGTAAATCGTAAGAAACATCATAGATTGTACTATATCCAATAAAGTACGGTTATGACGCTTAACACACCATTATGATGTGGTGTTCCGTGGCATGAATTTGTGAAACTATTCCACATTGTTTTAATTGAAGACCAAACTCAGAACTCAAATATTTGTCTGCCGATCGAGAAATTTTTTTTTGTCACGATGATTTTTCCACTTCACCAAATTTTTGAACCTTTCAACTATTTCAGACTTATGTTTCATCAAGTAGATATACCCATATCCGCCAAATCATCCGGGAAGGGAAAATAACGATACCCACCCAGAGCCTTAACACTCATTGGATCGCATACATCGGGATGTATTATTTCCAATAAGTCGTTGTCCCCATCGTTCCCGAGAACGGAGTCTTAGTCATCTTGCCCATGAGGCATGGTTCGCAAGCATCAAGTGATTCATAATCAAGGATTCCAAAATCCCATCAAGATGGAGTTTTCAGCGCTTTACACCAATATGACCTAAACGGAAGGCCACAAATAAGTTGCACTATCATTATTAACTTTGCATCTTTTGGTTTCAATATTATGAATATGTGTATCACTACGATCGAGATCCAATGAACCATTTTCATTGGGGGTAACCATATAAGGTTTTATTCATGTAAATGTAACAAGTTTATTCTCTTACTTAAATGAATAACCGCTTTGCAATAAACATGATCAAATCATATTCATGCTCAACGAAACACCAAGTAACATTTATTTAGGTTCAACACTAATCCCAAAGTATAGGGAGGTGCGATGATGATCATATCAATATTGAAACTTTTCAACACACATTACTTCACCCTTAACTAGTTTTTATTTTCCGCAACTTTGTTTCAAGTTACTACTAGCAACCAACCAGTACCAAAACCGAGGGGTTGCTATAAACACTAGTAAAGTACACATCAATAACATGTATATCAAATATACCTTTTGTTCACTATGCCATCCTTCTTATCCGCCAAATACTTGGGGTTTCCCAAAGGACCATCCCTTTAAAGAAGACTTAGTCCGTGTTAGGTCCGATTTGGGTTTTCACTTGAGCAAGAACTTGCTTGCCGCTCTTCTTGAAGTTCCTTCATCCTTTGCCCTTTCTTGAAACTAGTGGTCTTGTTATCCATCAACACTTGATGTTCTTTCTTGATTTTACCTTCATCGATTTCATCATCATGAAAATACTCGGAATCATTTTCATCCCCTTGCATACTATAGTTCATCACAAGTTCTACTAACTTGGTGATGGGACTAAGAATTTTCCAATCACTATCTTATCCGGAAGATTAACCCCACTTGATTCAAGCGATTGTAGTACCGCATAATCTGAGCAAGCTCACTAGTTGAGCGATTTCCTCCATCTTTTAGCTATAGAAGTTGTTGGAGACTTCATTCCAACCGATATTTGCTTGAAATATTAACTTCAACTCCGAACATCTCATATGGTCCATGACGCTCAAAACATCTTTGAAGTCCCGATTCTAAGCCGCATGGTGCACTTAAACTATCAAGTAGTCATCATATTGAGCTAGCCAAACGCTCATAACGCCCCAAATCCGCTTCCCGCAATATCCCACCAGCGCATTAAGGACATAATTTTCGGCAAAATGAGGATAAACTCGATCACGGATCAAACCGATCATTGCTACTAACATCTTTCAACACAATTTTCTAGGAACATATCAAAATAAACATATGAAAGCAACAACGAAGCTATTGATCAAACATAATTTGCAAAATACTCGGACTAAGTTCATGATAAATTTAAGTTCAATTAATCATATTATTAAGAACTCCCCTTAGATAACATCTCTAGTCATCTAAGGATCACGTGATCCAAATCAACAAACCATAACCATCATCACGTGAAATGGAGTAGTTTTCAATGGTGAACATCTTATGTTGATCATATTCACTATATGATTCACGCCGACCTTTTGGTCTCCGTGTTCCGAGGCCAATTTGCATATGCTAGGCTGCAAGTATAACCGAGTATTCGGTGAAAACGGTTCACCCGTGTAGATGGACGAGAGCTTATCACACCCGATCAACCCGGGTGTCCGGGCACTTTAACTTTGGCAACGGGCATACCGGGAGAACACTTCTTGATAATTTAGTGAGAGATCTTATAATGCTACCCAATCAAAGCAAGATAAGATGCAAAAAGATAAACATCACATGCAAATCAAATAAGGATATGATATGGTCATCATCATCTTGTGCTTCGTGATTCCATTCCCAGACCATCATGATCAACCCACCGCCACACCTGATCTCCATCAATCCTTTGCCTCGCCAATCTTATGCTTTACGATATCGCTACCGCTTAGTGATAAAGTAAAGCATTAGTAATTCATTTCATAATGCAAACCATATGGCTCCTGCCACCTTCTTGTTACAAAACATGATCATCTCATACAATAAAATATAGCATCACGCCTTACCATATCACATCACAACATGCCCCCAAAAACAAGTTAGACATCCCTACTTTGTTGTTCAAATTTTACGTGGCTGCAGGGCTTAAGCAAGAACCAATCTCACCACGATCAAAACCACAACGAATTTCACAATAGACCCGCTTTAACCTTCTCAAGGACGGCGACTCCACTAAAGTGAGAGAGAGACACCCACCAACCTTTAAGCAACAAGTGCTCGAAAGGGAAAACCCCCAGAAGGACGCAAATGTCGGTCCCGCTTCATCTCACAATACCCAACCAAAGTATAATGTAGGTAGTATGACTTTATCGCCCACAAACTTGTGTTCTACTCGGCAAAACATCAAACCATAAAAACCTAGGCTCATGCCACCGTTGGGGAACGAGTAATTTCAAAATTTTCCACGACACGCAAGATCATGGTGATGTATAGCAACGAGAGGGAGGTGTTCACATACCCTTGTAGACCCGGGGGATCACAACGGAGGAAGTAGTCGACGCTTCCTCGATCCACCGATCCCCGCCATTCCGCCAGTTCTTGACACACGGAACGATGACCCCTCAGACATCCAGCCGAAAGGTCGAGGAGAGTTCCCAAGACGACCGCAGGACGATCTTGATGTTTCACCAGGTTCACAAGCCAAAAGATAACCGGGTGGAATATGGTGGGGGGGCACCGCCAAGGAACATCCGAGATCAACTTGTGTTCTAGGGCCCCCGCCCAGAATAAAGGAGCAAGGGGAGGGGGCCCGGCCAAGGGGGCACGGAGTCCTACCCCGAGTAGGATTCCCCCAACCAACTAGGACCTGAGGGGAAAGAGAGAGGGCCCCCTTCCTAGTCCTTAGGACTAGGGAAGGGGGGGGCGCCACCAGGGTGGCCCCTTCCTTTCCACTAAGGCCCACTATGGCCCATTTACCTGGGTTTCCAAACCTCCCAGACCAGAATTCGTTCCAACCATTCCAACTCCAAACATAGGCTTCCAATATATCAATCTTTATGTCTCGACCATTTCGAGACTCCCATGTCCGAATCACATCCGACTAACTTCGACATCAAAATACATAAACTCATAATAACCGCCATCAAACTTTGCGATGGACCCTACTTCGAGAACAATGTAGACATGACCTAGAACTATTCACTAAAACCAACAGGGACCTGATGCCCATATTGGTTCCTACATATTCTAAAGATCTTTTTCAAGATAACAACATATTTGTTTTTGCAGTTTACTTGCCCGAGATTGATCGTTTATCCAATACCAGTTCAATCTGCACCCAAGTCTCTTTACCGTTAATACATCATCTCACAGCTAACTCATTAGTTGTAATGCTTGCAAGGCTTCAGGATTGTATTACCGGAGGGCCCAAGATACCCTCCGACAATCGGAGGACAAAACCTAATCTCAAATACCCAACCCAACATCGCCTTTGGAGACACCGAGTACTCCTTTATAATCACCCCAGTTGGACGCTTGGTAGCACCTAAAGTGTTCCTCCGTAAACGGAGTTGCATAACTATAGTTAAGGAACATGTATATGTCATGGATAAAAGCAAGAGAACATACTAAACGATCGGTGCGCTAATGGAATGGGTCATGTCAATCGATCATTCTACTAATGATGTGACCTTGTTAATCAAATAACAACTCTTTGTTCATGGTTAGAAACATAACCATCTTTGATTAACAAGCTAGTCAAGTAGAGGCATACTAGGACACTGCTTGTCTATGCATTCACACATGTATCATGTTTCCAATAAATTCTAGCATGAATGATAAACATTTATCATGAAATAAGGAAATATATAATAACTTTATTATTGCCTCTAGGGCATATTTCCTTCACTCAAGATGGATCTTGGTGGCAGGGAAAAATTTTAATTTTCCAACGCCCCCAAAAAGAAGCGGAAATGTGCAGGGTCTCTATCGAGGAAGTGTTAGATTCAACGCCCAACTATGAAGTGGTGCAAATGGTTGAGTTTGCAATGAAAGAAGATGAAGAACCCGTGAGCTCTTTTCAAGAGTGACCAAACTCGGTCGACCAGATCATGGAAGCAAGGACACGGATGACAATTGACGAAAGTTCCTCAAGGCCATGATACAACAAGGCCATGTCCTCCGCATTCCAAAACACCGGATTCCACCCATGACCTCAATTAAGTGTTGGATGAGTTCGCAATGAGCATCTTGGACAAGACCACAATGGTGTCCGCTCAAAGGGCAAAGAAGTCTAACCTTGCTTTGAAGGCCAAGGTCAATAAGAAGAGGAAGAAGTGGATGATGAGGAAAAACCTCAAGACACCAAATTTGATTACCATGAGCACATGGCCCTTTGCTTCAAGACAATTTTGGAGCAAGAAGAGTTCAAGACCCAACTTCAACAAGAACAACTCAAGGGCGCAAGGGCAAGAACGAAAGAACTTGCTTCAACTGTGGCAATGTGAGCCATTTGTGTGGATTGTCCTTACGAGAAGGGAAGACAACGGTGGAAGTTCATCCAAAAGACAAAGCTAAGTCCTTCCCAAACAAGAACAACTTCCCAAGAAGACTCCCACCGGGTTGGTGGTTCAAAAATACCAAGAGGATGACGTGATGATGAAAATGAAGAAGAATGGCCATGGATCCGCTCCATTTTTATTACTCCCGGTGTCTCTTCAATCACCCAACAAAACATCACCGCCAAATGCCTCATGGCTAAAGCTTCAAACAAGGCAACCCCAACATCACAACCACCATCATTACTAACCTCCTTGGAGGATTGCATTGATGAACATGTTGAGTCTAATGAGAAAGTGAATGAATTTGAGTCTTTATGATTAAGCTCAAGGGTAAGTCCAAGAAGCACTTTGTCGCCTTTGGAACAACTTGGGAGGCCAATGACATGATCGAGGCTCACAAGAAACCATCTCCAAGATGGAAGGTCATAGTCGGATATGCCGATGAGATATCGGATCTCTAATGCTCTTGAGGAAGAGCGGCATCGCTTGACTTTTGAGGAGTCACAATGATGACCATGCTAAGTTAAAGAAAGATCTTGATCTGCTCTTGTCGTGTCTCGTTGGGCTAACCTCCGAGAAGGCTAAACTTGGGGTTGATCATGCTAGACTCAAAGAGGAGTTTGAGATACTTGACAAGGCCCACAAGGTCTTGAAGGGTACTCATGCTAACCTCAAAGAGTCTCATACTAACCCAAGTTAAGCTAATCAAGGAAAAGGCCACCTTTCCTCATATGGTATTAATTGATAATGCATGTGCACTAACCCGTTGTGACCATGTGCATCTTGTGGAGGAGAATGCCAAGTTGAAGGATCAACTTGAGAAAGGCCTTGTGACTTGCATTCAAGGTGAGAAGAATTCAACGACCTTTTGAGCAATCAAAAGGAAGTTGTGGCTAAAGAAGGAATTGGTTGCACCCAAGTCCAAGAGCGAAGAAGAAAACAACAAGACTAAACGCCCTCCTCCTCTCAAACAAACGCTTGTGAAAGAGGGAGAGGGTGCCCTAAGGAGAAGAAGAAAAAGTGAAGGAGTTGATGTCCAAAAGTGCAAAAACATTTCCTCAAACAAAGCCGATTTTAACCCATTATATGTGTTTGGCCGTAGTGATGGACATGTTTATGCTAAATTTTTGGTTCTCCTTATAGTACATTGAATGGTCTATTTGGGTTCCCAAGACCCTTGTTATTAAATCAAAGGACCCATTATTAAATGGGTACCTAAAACCAAGCATTGATCTCGTAGGGTTTGCTTTTGGGATCATGGTTGTCGATAGTGGAGCAACAAATCATATGACCGGAGCAAGGACTTGGTGGACGCAAGAGATTCCATCTATGCCACCAATTCGAAAGGGGTGATGCATCCATTCAAGGTTTGTCCGAAAGGTTGTTATTTCATGATCTAACGACGAGAAAGCTGCTTGTTGAGTCCTTGCATACAATTTGCTTTTGCTCCAACTTGCACTCATGGGCTTTGCTACATTCTTTTGACATTGATACCTGGACCTTTGTGGAGCAAGACTTTAAAGTAGCCTTTGTTGGGATGTTGAGAATGGTCTTATGTGATTAACTTTTCGAGCGACCCACTAAGACCGCGACATGCCTAATGGCTAAAGTTGACGGGGATTTTGGCATCGCTGCTTAGCCCACATCAATATGAGATCTTTAAAGTCTTCCGGGGGAATGTCCGGACTAACAAATGTTAGTTTTGTCAAGATCGTGGCAAAGGTTGTATCAAGGAAAGCTTCATGAAAGGCTCACCTCCTTCAACCATCATTCATCGAAGAGACCCTTGAGATCCTTCACATGGATCTCATCGGCCTCCATCTTTGATAGTCTTGGAGGAAGAAAGTATTGTTGGTGATTGTGGATGACTATTCAAGATAAACTTGGGTATACTTCTTCAAGAGGAAGAGGAGATCAACAAACCGCCATTGACTTTTGCAAATGAAGCTCAACCAACACAATGCAAAGATCTTGACAATAAGAAGTGACAACGACCCGGTGTCAAACCGCGGATCTGGTAGGGGGTCCAACGGGCCTAGGCGGATGGTAACAAGAAAGGGACACGAGTTTTTACCGGTTCGGCCCTCTCGATGGAGGTAAAACCCACGCCCCGCTTGATTAATATTGATGATATGGGTAGTACAAGAGGATCTACCACGAGATCAAGGAGGCTAAACCCTGAAGCAGCCTATGGTATGATTGTTGTAATTATGTTTCCCCCAGGAAAGGCCTCCTTTATATAGACACCGGAGGAGGCTAGGGTTACACAGTCGGTTACAATGGTAGGAGATCTACATTCCAGACGCCAAGCTTGCCTTCCACGCTAAGGAAAGTACCATCCGGACACAGCCGAGTCTTCAA
>JAHHZJ010006953.1:0-15644 GCA_021437245.1 Aegilops speltoides | reverse complement strand
TTTGTGGAGCAAGACTTTAAAGTAGTTTTGTTCATAGTGAGAACTCTCTATGTGGTTAACTTTTGAGCAACCCACTAAGACCGCGACATGCCTAATGGCTAAAGTTGACGGGATGGCTTTGGCATCACCGCTTAGCCCACGCCAATATGAGATCTTTGCAAAGTCTCCTCAAGGGGGACCATGTTCGTGGACTAACAAATGTGAGTTTTGCCAAAGATCGTGCTTGCAAGGCTTGTATCAAAGGAAAGCTTCATGAAAAGGCTCACCCTCCCTCCACCATCATCACTCGAAGAGACCCTTGAGCTCCTTCACATGGATCTCTTTGGGCCTCCATCTTTGATAGTCTTGGAGGAAGAAAGTATTGCTTGGTGATTGTGGATGATTATTCAAGATACACTTGGGTATACTTCTTCAAGAGGAAGAGTGAGACCCAACAAACCGTCATCAACTTTGCAAATGAAGCTCAACGCAACATGATGCAAAGATCTTGACAATAAGAAGCTACTAACGGCACCGAAGTTCAAGAACTACACCTTGATGAGTTTCTAGTGACGAGGGATCAAGCATCAATATGCGGACCTTATACCCCTCAACAAAATGGTGTTGGAGAGGAAGAACCGGACGCTGATGGATGCGGCAAGGACCATGATGGCGGAGTTCAAGTCTCCATACAACTTTTGGGCCGGCCATCAACACCGCATGTCATGCATCCAATCGCTCAATCTTCGCAAAGGCTTGAACAAGACTCTTATGAGATCCTCACCGCAACAAGCCCAACCTCAAGTACTTCCGTGTTTGGTTGTAAGTGTTTCATTCTCAAGAAAGGTGTTCGGTTGTCTAAATTTGAAGCTAGAGCTCATGAGGGCATATTTGTTGGTTATGCTACAAACTCTCATGTTATCGTCCTCAACAAGTCCACCGGACTCATTGAGGAGACGCCTAACGTGGAGTTTGACGAAAATAACGGCTCCCAAGTGGAGCAAAGTGGTACTTGTGATATAGGTGATGAAATTCCTCCCCAAGCCATAAGAAGAATGGGTATTGGTCACATCCTACCCATTGAGGAACCCCAGGCGAAGGAGAAGGACAATGCTCTACTCAAGTAGAGCCATCACCTCATCAAGACCCACACGCTCAAGAACAACGTGAAGGCCCTCAACCTCGTGAACAAGACCAAGGGCAAGATCTACCTCAAGACGGTGATGAACACCTAAATGATGCCCAAGGTCAAGTTCTCCTCGAGCTAGTTCAAGATCAAGAGCAACCTCAAGATCAAGAACAAACTCAAGACGCGCCAAGATCATCAAGTCAACCCTCCTCCTTCCACACCCGAGGAGGAATTAGAGCGCCGGCGAAGATTGCTTCCAAGCTCACCACCCAAGGCCATCTCATGGAAAATGTGGTTCAAGCCACGAAGGGGTAAGCACTCAGAGACAATTGGCAAACTATTGTGAACATCACGCTTGTCTCTTGTGTTGAACCCCAAAGGTCTATGAGGCGCCAAGACCCGGATTGGCTTAATGCCATGCATGAAGAACTCAACAACTTCGAGTACAACAAGGTGTGGAGATTGGTGCCAAGACCATCCGGAACCACAACGTCATTGGAACCAAGTGGATCTTCAAGAACAAGCAAGATGCTCATGGGAACATCATTCGCAATAAGGCAAGATTGGTAGCACAAGGCTACTCCCAAGTCGAGGGTATCGACTACGTGAAACCTTTGCTCCCTTTGTTCGCCTTGAATCCATTCGCTTGTTGATTGCTTATGCTTCCCATCACAACTTTAAGTTGCAACAAATGGATGTGAAAAGTGCTTTTCTTAATGGTCCCATTAATGAGTTGGTTTATGTCAAGAACCCCCGGTTCGAGGATCCCTACTTTCCGGATCATGTATCAACTCGATAAGGCACTCTATGGCCTTTAAACAAGCCCCACGCAGTGGTATGACCACCTTACCGAAGTTGTACAAGATCGGGTTTTGAAGTAGGGCTAATCGACCCACTCTTTTTACTAAGAAGGTCAACGGGAGTTGTTTGTATGCCAACTATATGTTGATGATATTATCTTTGGTTCCCCTAACAAAGCTTTCAATGAAGAATTTGCCGCCTCATGACCTCCAAGTTTAAGATGTCTTCAATGGGAGAGTTGAAGTTCTTCCTTGGTTTCGACATCAAGCAAAGAAGAGAAGGAACCTTCATCAACCAAGCCAAATACACTCAAGACATGCTTAAAAGATTCAAGCTAAGTGATGTCAAGCGCTACTACACCAATGCCTACAAGTGCCAACTT
Source organism: Aegilops speltoides (assembly GCA_021437245.1). Lineage (NCBI taxonomy): Eukaryota > Viridiplantae > Streptophyta > Magnoliopsida > Poales > Poaceae > Aegilops > Aegilops speltoides. The sequence continues at coordinate 13,353 of JAHHZJ010006953.1, read as the reverse complement.
GACATCGATCCCAATGGTAAAGCGGTGGATCAAAAGGTATATCGCCCATGATTGGCTCCTTGCTTTACCTTTGTGCATCTAGACCGGATATCATGTTGAGTGTGGGGATGTGCATCGCTTCAAGCCGCACAAAGGAAAGTCACTTTGTGGCGGCAAGTTAATCTTCGATATTTGGCTCATACCCCAAACTTTGGCTTATGGTACCCAAGAGGAGCAAACTTCAAGCTTGAAGGTTTCACGGATTCCGATTGGGCGGGAGACAAAGTGGATAGGAAGTCCACTTCCGGAGGGTGCCAATTTCTTGGTTGCTCTTTGGTAAGTTGGTCTTCCAAGAAGCAAAGTTGTGTGTCCCTCTTGTCCACCGAAGCGGAGTATGTGGCGGCCGGTAGTTGTTGTGCTCAACTCCTATGGATGAGGCAAACTTTAAAGGAGTACGGTGTCACTTGTGACAAAGTGCCTCTTTGGTGTGATAATGAAAGTGCCATCAAGATTTCTCAACCCGTGCAACACTTCAAGACGAAGCACATTGAGATTCGTATCACTTCATTCGGGATCACATTAGGCGAGGGAGATCGAGCTCAAGTATGTCAACACTCATGATAACCTTGTATATTTTCACGAAGCCCTTGGATGAAGCAAGATTTCATGAAGTTAAGGCATGAGCTAAATATCATTGATTTGAGCAATGTGGCTTGAACCTGCACCCCCACCACACTCAACTTGTTGTCTAGTTTAGGTGTAGGCATGGACATAGGGGAGTGTTGTTTCTCAATGAACTCTCCTCCCCCATTATGCATAAATAGATCACCTCTTTCACATTAGCCATTTTTGATGGTACTTGTGCTTCAAAGACGAAGTTTTGGTCATGGGCCCAAGGATAATTCTTCTGTGCCATACCATCCAACTCAAACATAGGTGGCTTCGCCACCGCCTCTCTCCGTGAGAGGTTTTGTCACATTGGGATTTCGTTGTTCCTTTGGTATGTGCTTGCTTTTGTGATGTTTTGGGTTGTGTCTGCTTTGGCAAAGGCATGTTTTTCTCTTGTTCAAACCTTCAATGGCGTGAGCTCACTCAATCATGTCGGCCACGGTATCATCATGCCAATCACGGTACTATCGCTGATGGGAGCACGGATTATCGCTCAAGCGGCAGTAATTTTTATCGTCACCGGTTGAGCGGTACACACGCACGGCGGTATTTCCCCGGCGGTATACAGATGACCATGGGTACTACCGCTACTGGTTCGGCGGGGACAAGGTCGGCAGGGGAGTTCTAACTCCCCATACCCATTCGCCCTTCCTCCACATCGCCTTTCTCTCTCGTGCTCACGAACGGAGCGCGTTCGTCACGGATCTCCTCCACCGCTGCCCTCCCGTGATTCCGTCGTGATCGCCCCCACCACGTGCTCTTGCTATGGACCAAGGTTTTCCCCAACCGCCTCGCTTTTGATTGTATTTGGTTCTTCTAGGTTTTGGGGAGGCTTGTATGTTCTTGAGGTTCTTAGTCTAGATCTTCCAAGAGTAGGATGAAGGAGTGTGGTATTGCATAGGATTTACACTTGTATTTTTCTTGCACTAGATCTGATCACCGTAGCACCGCCATGGCTTCGCGGTCTTTTTGAGATTCAAACCGCTAGATCCGGCGACCGTATTTCAGGATGGAGGGTTCCCCTTACGGATTATCCTTTTAGGGCGCGATTACCGCTACCGGATTAAAGCCTATTTCACCACATTTCGGACCCTACTACCCCCGAGCGATAAGACGTTAGTATCGCACCCCATGGCGTTCACCGTGGCTCACATCTCCGATGCCAACTTTCTGCTTATCTTCTATGGGTTTATGTGTCTTATAGCCTTTGATTGATCCTTTTCAACTTGTTCGTGTTTTGCGGGTTTTTAGGTGGGGCTCCCGGCCAACCCGTCGGACACTGGTTCCAAGCGTCCAACCCGAGAAGTTCCCAGGGATCATCTGATCAAGCCAATGTCAAGTCCACCCCAAAGAAGCACAAGGACGCCAGGCATGGATGAGATAGGCGCCAAGAGTATGTCCGCCGGCAGCCACCCATATGCACCCCACGCCCACTATCGAGGGTGTGAACTGTTCGAACAAGACTCAAACCCGATCTACTTGGATGTCATCAAGAAAAGGGATACCTATGGGAGGTGAAGTGGATTGAGATGCACCACATGAGGAAGGACAAGTTTCTGGACTTTTGGGGAGGCTCGACTTGGTGGAGCATTTGGAATTGAGCATGTGATCTCGCTCCACATGGACTATGACCCGAGATCATCCGCGCTTTTTGCCTCGGTACTTTCACACCAATGATGAGAGGAGGATGACGGGATGACCAATGGCCGCCAAAGCCTGCCCAACCGAAGGAGTTCATGGATTTGCTTCACGCTGTGATGGACTTGACACTTGTTGGTGTTCGCCTCACGCAATACGACTCCCGACAAGGACAAGCTCATCCGCTCATGGTTGAGAAGACACTCGCCACGGGCAAGATAATCTTGGTTCTCAACCCGCTTCGGATATCATGTACCGCATCTTCCGCAACTCTGCTCCCACGACGGTGAAAAGACAAGGTTCATGCCTACATGGTGGACATGATGCTTCCGCGAGGAGGCTGCCCCGACTCAGCCACTTGATGTCTCTCACATCATGTGGTGTGAGCTTGTTGCGGTTCAACCGAAGGTGCCTATTTATGGACCCTACCTATTTCGCTGATTTCAAGACTTGGGAGAAGATTACCCGAGGAGGAGTTCCCACCGATGATTCCCGAGCCCATTTGTCCGAGGGTCAAACCCAACGGGCCAACACCGCTACTCGCCGAGGCGCCTCCTGCTAGGGTCGTGATGAGGATGCAGCCGAGGATGTTTCGGGGCCGCCCAGGCCCACTCGAGGACTCTAGGCCATCTTGGGCCAAGAGGTAAGGATAAGATGAAGTCTTTTCGCATGCAAGCCAAGGGACAAGACAGGCTCACGTGGAGTCCAAGGAGAGTCGCCGACAACAAGATCTTGCATTTATGGCGAGGATGTTCCGGGGTCTGAGGAGCGATCACCCGAGACCGAGTGGATGGAGAAGCAAGGATACAAGTGGACTGATTCGAGGAGGAGGCCGAGGAGTCCATTCCACCGGAGGAGTCTGACAAGAGGAGGGGACCGCCCGCTTGAGCCACCTCTTGTGTGTTTAGGTGTCCTTTTTTTCGCCTCGATGCCAAAGGGGAGAGAGGTGGGATTTGGATTTAGAGTTTGTGTGTTTGCCCTTGAACTCTCTCGCTTATCGCTTGAACCTTTTTCTTTTTCATATGGTGTAAGACATATGCACTCTATCTATCCTAGCTAGCTTGTGTTATATTGTGCTACTTTTGCTATGCTAGGCTTATTATCGTCTTGGTCTCAAATATAGGGGAGTGTTGATCCTAGTTTGTGTGCCATGCATTCCAAAGCATTCATATAAGTGCACACATCTAGGGGAGCCCTGCCTATATTTTAGAGGGGTTTGCCATTGCTTTAAACTTATCTTATCTATGTAACCGTTGTCATCAATACACCAAAAGGGGGATTGTAAGGGCATATTTATCCCAAGTGTTTTGGTGATTGATCAATACTGTATGGACTAATCGGTGCCTTGAGTCCCACAGATACCTCATCATTAGGCACAAGACAATTCGTGCCCCGGAGACTAATGAAGCCGTTGTTCTAGCTTTCTTTGGTGGAGTTGAGTCGGGAAGAGCCGCAATTTTAAGAGGGGTCCGCCAAAGGTAGGTGGAATCAAGCACCTTGCCCCTCCTTTCCTTGCACTTTGAGCTACCCATCGATCGGTTGTGCGAAATCGAATTCATTTAACCGTAGTACCGCAAGCGGGTATCCAACACCACGGTAGTACCCCTTGCGGGGTACCGCGATTTGGCCTAGTGCCGCCCCGGGGTAGTAGGGGCGGATGTAATTTTTACATCCGCTCATGGTAGTACCCCCTTCGCGAGTACCGCCGCCATGGCCCGGGTAGTAGGGGGATGTTTACATCCCTGCAGCCACTTTAGACCGCTGCTTATGCGGTAGTATCTGGGACCCACGAGTACCGCCCTTGAGTTGTAGTACCGGGGTCTTCCGCTTAGTACCCGGTATGAGGTAGGCGCGATGTAATTTTTACATCCGGTTTACCACGGTAGTACCGCCTTGCGCGGAGTACCGGGTCGGGTTTTTGCACCATAGTTTTCGGAAGTAGGCACGATGAAATTTATTTCGTCTGCGCCTTCCGTGCCGGATTCCCGCTTGCGGTAGTACCCAAGGGGAGCGGTAGTACCGCTAGCGGTAGTATCGCTTCTAGCTCGCTTGTTCCCCGGGCCACGGAACCGTGGTCACCCACGGAGTCCGGCGTCGGGTAGTACCGCCTCCCTTGAGCTAGACCGTGAGTCCGGGGCGAACTAGTGGATAACGGTTCGATCTTTTCCCACTATATAAGGGATGTCTTCACCTCTAGTGGACTACCTCTTCCACCACTAAGCCCATTGTTCCCAAGCTCCATTTTCGCCGATCTCTCCCTAGCCAATCAAACTTGTTGATTTGCTCAGATTGGGTAAAGGGCCGATCTACACTTCCACCAAAGGATATTTGATTCCCCCACTTATCCCTTGGGATCTTGTTACTCTTGGGTGTTGAGCACCCTAGACTGAGGTCACCCAAAGCCATACTCCATTGGGTAAGCTTCATGGTGGTGTTGTTGTTGGGAGCCTCCGATTGTTGTGGAGATTGCCCCAACCTTGCTTCTAAAGGTTCGGCCCCGCCTTCAAGGGCACCAATAGTGGAATCACGGATCTCGATCGTGTGAGGGCGTGAGGAGAATACGGGGCCCTAGTGGCTTTTGGGAGCATTGTGCCTCCACCCGCCTAACGGAGACGACCTCAAAAGGAAGGAACTCCGAACACATCCTCGCCTTCACCGCTCCACTCTTGGTTATTTCGGTTTACTTTGCAAGCTTACTTATTGTTTCATCTCTTGCTTGCTTGGTGTTAGTTGTTATTGCATATAAGGTTGCTCACTTAGGCATATCTAGACAACCTATTTGTTGCAAAGTTTAATTTGGTAAAGAAAAGCTTAAAATTGTTAGTTGCCTATTCACCCCCTCTAGTCAACCATATCGATCCTTTCACCGTTATATCTACAATATGATCTGTATCTTTATGTCCGGAAGCAAAGAATTCCCCTTTAAGCTAAACACCGCAATGACTTACAAAATTGGCACCAAGGCATTGAGTGCCATTCTAGATGCAATGAAAATCATATGCTCCCACCCTGACTTTTTGTTCAATATGATCCTAATGACTCTGTTCAAAATTGCCACATAAGAGAGACAAAGATGGAATTGCATTTCTTTGGGCCCGGATTCATCATGAGTGGGCAACCATTGTATGAATGAAGCAACCTCAAGAATATGCTTCCTCTTCTATTCTTTAACATGTTCCTCTTTGTTTATTCTGATTTAGTACGATAGTATGTTCCTTGTTAGGAAGGGTGCAGGACATCCGCAAAACATAATAGAGCTAGCCTCAGACGTGATCGATAGGCTTTCAATTACTAGCGCAATACAACACGGCCCCCACTTTCCCCATTTATATATCGTGGTTATGGTTACCCCGTTATGTACATATGATCCGCCTAGTTGTTGTGTGCTCTTGTTATCATGGTTTGGCAATAAACTCTTATACAAAGATATTGTGAACCTATCATCCGCCACTATCCTTCTCGAGCCTATTTTTGTGTACTTGTCAATTATATAAATGCACGCACTATATTACAGACACATGAGCTCTCTCATCGAATCCAAAGGATAGCAACAAGTGTTTACAGGGCGCCTATATTAGAATATCATCCCATTACAAAGATAATCTCAAACTATTTATGTTTTCATGGTTCTCGATATTATACGCAATTAGTGAATATCGAACCCCGGGATCAAAAGAATATTGTGAACACCGAATGACTTACAAAATTGGCACCAAGGCATTGAGTGCCATTCGAAGCAAAGAAACCAACGCCCCCACCGTTGATTTTTGTTCGAATATCATCCTAATGACTATTCTAACCCGAGGAGTCAAAGCCGATGGCATGTCCTGCCACCCATCAAGGTGCTGTTTAATTTGGCAAGGTTTTATTGATTGCGATTTGCATATGTTGTCTTGCATTTCTTCTACTTTGTTGACCGCCATCCGCTTAGTTTACCATCATATAACCGAGATGCCATGCCCATCCATTATCAATACATATTCCATCCATCATACCATGTTTTTCCACTCAAATGTGTTCTTGTGCATCGACATCAAAAGGAAGAGGGTGATCAACCAAGGAGCACAGCAAAGTCCTTGAAAAACGTGGTGCCGAGAAATCGACACCCCACTTATATTGGTTGTACAACCGACACAAAAGTAGGACCGACCCGAATGCATCCATATTCACGGGCCCACCACTAGCCCCCACACATGACCGACCAAAGAAAAGGATACCGATTTCATTTGCATAACCACCCTACCACGAAAAATCCCACCCAAAAAAAAAGGAAGTCCACCCGAAGACCTATCCCAACCGCAGAACGGCCAATTCCCGCAATTGGAACCCATTCCATTTATTCCCAGTTTAAAAAAATTTTTCAATGTTGTTAGGGACTACGTATATTCCCATCATGGGAAGATTATAGTGAAGACAAACACCATTTTCACATCTTCCCGCCCAACTTAGTTAAGTCATTATTCATGGTATTATTTTCCTTTTCCGATGAACACATCAATGATTTACATTACATTGTTTAACTAGGCGAGGGTCAACGATAGTCATGACAGCAAAGCTTGCTTGGCTTTTCAAGGAAGCATTGCAAGATCGGTGTTACCGAGGAAATCACACTTTGATGGCAAGTCTATAAACAATTTTGAAGTCTCCTGTTAAATTTAGAAGACATTGAATGGAAAAACCTTGTTATGCACTTCTCACCTGTGATGAGGTAATCGCCTATGAAATCACATGACAATTTGAACTTTACTTTTTCCGCATGTGCCTTATGGATCTTTTTTTGGAAATCGTCAAGAAGAATTCGGTTTGAAAAGAACGAAGGATATCGCAAATATGCCCGCGCTTTGCTCTTGTTAGTATGTTTCCTTTATCGATTTGCATACATACCGTTCATTATGTGACAAAGATGATGATAGTTTGCTTATCAATTGTTCGCCCAAATTATCCGACCGATGAATGGTTACATTAGTGTAGAATATATCCAATGCCAATGAATTTTTTAGCTCGATTTTTCTTTAAGTAATGCCCTTTATCAAAATTATATTGTGTAGTTGTTCGTACCATCACCAAATTTTATTTTCCTTTTCCCTCCATTTTCTACACATCGATCTATATTTACTCTACCATAAGGTTGGTACAAGAAGTTTATTGCATTGCTCTTTATTTTTGCCCGATTACATACATTTATAGCTACTTGTTATGTGACATCTTCATCTTATCTTAAATATTCTCCATTTTTTTATATTATCACATCTATATTTACTCTTAACAAAATGTAGAATAAAGGCAATGCTTTGAAGAAGATTTTGGGTAAACTTTTGAATCCCCCCCATTAGCATGGACAAGGGCTTTATAGAGCCTGCTTCACCAAGAATGAAAGTTTGTCCTTCTCCCTTCAAACTTTGTTGTGTATATTTGGTTAAGATACGCAAATGTTTATTTTTGGTGTTTGCATCAAATTGCATGTTTAAAGTTTATTATGTAGTTCATAAACAAAAGTTTGTCCTTCTCAATTTAATTTTTATTTACAACCAAGTTCCTTCTTCATACCATGTAAATTAAACTATAGAGAGCAAGTGATCTTTTTTCACGCATGTATGCTTCGTTTTCATCCGTAATCCGGGTGTGGGTGAACCTACCCACTACAAAGACAATGTCATATTCTCGAATGTCTTAACTATGAACAATGTCATATCATTCTACTATTATTTAAACCATTCTTTATTTGCCAATCAAATGGGATAAATTGATAGCACATAACATTGATACTTATGAGTTCTTGATCCGTAATCCAAAGGGTGTCGGGAAGTCCAACTCCTTCACAATGTCATTTCATGCCATGTTTGACCAACAATACCATATTGTGTTAATGCAATTTTAAATTGGTCACTTTATTCATTAGTAAAATGTGATGAATTGTCAAGACGAATTTATATGTGCAAAACTCATCCCTTTCGCTTGTTTATCTTTCGAGTGAGGAAGATATAAGTGTTGAACAAGCCAGCCTCATCATCTTTTAGGTGCTTCCGCACTCCAAAAGGCTAACCTTTCGAACTCTTTGAAGTGCTATAGGTTTTGTATATTATTTTGTTTGGGTTTTTTGAATCGTGGCATCTTTGATGCCCAAAGTATGTAATTTCATTTTTGTGTTTATTATCATAGTGGCTAACTTTGATGCCCGGATGTAATATCCGTAATTTCTTTATTGATAGTCTAGGTTTTTTCTTATTCACGGCTGCAGTTATTTTACGATATATATCCGTTTTGCAAAGAAACCGCCAAACCGTAAAATTATTGACATAATCGGGTATGCAATCACGATGTATGATCCGATCATGGGCCCCCAAACTAGCCCACTAGTAGATTCAGCCTTTTAGGCCGAGTAACCCCGCCCATTTTCGCAAGAAAACTCAATGGGCTTTAGGAGGTCAAAGTAGGTTCCCAAACACGAATAGCTCCCGGCCAACCGAATGGACCCCCCCCATGATTGTGCAATCAAATCATGGGCTTTAAAGCCAAAGTTGTTCGGTCCTTGTTTGGCCCAATCGATACGAGGGGCGGATGCAAACCGCCATAGTTAGGCCCAACTATATGGCGCTTTAACATGCCAAATTAATATAGGGTCGAATGTTAAACGCCCTTAATAGGTCAAAAATTATCGGGTCAATTACTAAATGGGCCTTTAGCAAGGGGCCCAAAAGCATAGCATCCTTAACGGCAACTGATATGGGCCATAATTGAGCCCAAAGCTCTTAAAGGGCGGACCTGACCGTGATTTGGCCCAGGAAGGCTTTAACGGGCGGATCTCAATGGGCCATTATTAGGTTAAACGAGGGCCATTAATGGACCGTCAAATATGGGGATTGGCCCAAAACATGGGCCGCCAGGGCCGCCTTACCTCAAAATCTTGTGGGTCACTTGGCCGGCCCATTAATGCCGGAGAAATTCCCGGCCTTTAGTTTCCCCCATTATGATCCGCAAGAATTTTGTGGGTTTTTACCGGCCCCCATTATACACAAAATCTTTGGCCTTTACCGGTGCCCATTATGGCCCATGAAATTTTGGGGCCTTTAGTGGGCCACCAATTATGGTCCGAAAATGGGGCCTTTAGGGGCCCCATTATGGTCCAAAATTGGGGTTTTAGTTGGGCCGCCCATTTAAACTTGATGGGTCGTACACGTGACACGTATCATAGGCGCCTTCCCCAATGAGTGGATGACATCTCCCCCAACGATGAGCCGAATGTTTTTCTCCACCAATGATGATTTTACATGGGAAAATCCCCATTGGTCGGGATGCTAATGGGTTATAGGATCCAAACCCGACCGATAGCTTAAGTTTCGTTACGGATGCCACATGTCGGGTCACCCGACGAAAGCACTTATGTGACGGGATTTATCATCATAAGTGGACACTCCGGATGATAATTTTGGTAAGTATGGAAACTTTAAAACTTTTGATTCTTTTCCTATAAAATCGCATGGATGTACATGCATGACAAAAACGCGACCACGGGACAAACATGTATCATCACGCAAGTGTATATTTTTGTAGGTGAGTGCCAAGTTGGGGCGAACAGTGTATCTCGCCCCAGAGGAGATCGTAGGAGGGGTTCGAGCCTGTGAGGGCATCGCCTTTGAGTGCCATAAACCGCACCATGATTTTCCCCCCTTTGCTTCAATGCCCAACTCAGAGCGAGGAACTCCGGGGTCAAAGGGTCAGAAGCGGGAGGCGGTCGTTTGAACTGACCGCCGCACATCCGAATCGTGGTGAAAGGCCGAAACGGGGCCACCGAGTTTCAGGCGCGGGCTTGTTCGGGATTCTCACACCGCACCGAGAGCGGTCTTGACGGTCGGGCGCAGGATGCGGTCAGGCCGCGGGGAGCACGCGCGGCACCTTCTTGGGGACGAGGGATCTCTTGGCAGCCCTTTCTTGTCGCGGTTGCCGGACGCAGGATCTCGCCCAGGCCCGCCTTTGGAGCCGGGCGCCTTCTTGGGGAGGGGCGGAGGCGCCCGACCGCGCCACCCGCCAGACGGAGGCCGCAAAGGAGGGACAGGGAGCCTTCGCCGGGACGAAAGGGTGATGCGCGAAGCCACTGTGATGTCGCCAATGGGACGATAGGAGCTCACGAGCTAGGAGCAACCTACGGCGATCCGCTTGGCGCGATGGGACGGGAACCAGCTAGAGTCCGACGGGTGGCGGGGCGGTTCCCGCCGACCGATGGATGCATCGATGAGGCTCGCCGCTTCGGGGCCGGGGCGATTGGCGGCAGCGACGGGAACAACAGGAATCCTCCAATGGGAGCCGCGGGCGACGCGGGGGAGAGCCCGACGCCGCAAACGAGCCCGACGAGGGCATGGACACGACATCGAACGCGAAGGGAAGAAAGATTCCGACCCTTTACCGGGGCGCTTAAATGTCGAATGTTGGGTTCCGGCGCACTTTAAGGTTCCGAAGTGGCGCGAAGATCTTCCCCTCCTATCCCGCCCCATCGCCCAGAATCTAAGCTAACAATGAACAACACGAAGGAAACAAGATTTATATCGTTCGGCCACTGGGTGTAATACCCCTCTAGTGTGTGGGTGGTGGATTGCCTGGAGATGATGAACAAGAAGGGAAGAGTGCCTCATGAGAGGTGTTCTTGAGCCGATGTGGTGTTCTACTTGTTGGAGGATCCGACCCCGATGATCCATGAGGACTTCTCCGCCTTTTCCCTATCGGGTGGCTATTCCTATTTATAGAGGCCCGGTCCCTTCCCAAATATTGAGCGGAAGGGCGCCAACAACGGCCATTTTGAAGGGGAACATCTAGCAAGTTATCCCGACTAAAGTTTCTTCCCGCCAAAGGCACCGGTGACGCCCCTTTGGGCTCCACGGTGACCTCCATCCCGGCCTCCTGGTCTTGGTCTCAATAAATGGTAACCTTTTCCCGATGCCTCGAATCCACCCGGTTGCCCACTTTTGCACCAAAGAGGAAACAAGGACACAAGCCCGGCCCGCTTAGCGCCCCGTCTCCGGACATCATGGCGGGCCACGAGCACCTCACGAGGTACCCCTGGCTTGATCTCTCCGCCTCAATGAGCCTCGCTCGAGGCCGCCCTAAGGAAGCCTCAGCATCCGCCCAGAGGCTTGGCTCCCGGAGGGTCTTGAGTCTTGCCCCGATGAAGATGGGCCGACTGGCCACCACTGCCTCCACAGCCGCAGTGCAAGTCCGGGGACCCCTGCTCCTGATCGCTGCCCGTGGGCGGTGGTTCCTATTCTTCCCCATCATCGCCCATACGGCCAATGTCTTGATTCAAATCAAGCATGTCGGTTAAGTCCCAAAGGGCTATTAAGGGGGTGGTGGGTAACGACCCGTCCGCTTCCCCACTCAAGCCGGACTTAGTTTGGCCAAGAATCTCCCCGACAAGGAGAGAATTTAGATTTAGAATCGCCAAAGGGGGCCGAAAGATATTCGCGAGCTAAACTCCATGATCGGGCCCACCAGATCCAATGGGCACGGATGCCTTGGATCCTATGGTTGGAGACGAGTCCGAGGGCTTTAACCCCTCCTTGGAAGTGAGATCTGCGGTTCCGCCGCTGGCGGCTCCGGGGCGGGTTCATCCACCCGCCGCGGATGGCACGACCGCCCGGATTTAAAGTCGGGGCCCGGGTGTGATCTCCGAACACCGTCCGATGGCAGATCTAAGTCATGCCCATCGCAACCGAGGGCACTATACCTCTTCCCGGCATTTCGGGAGAGGATGATGCAAAAGTAGCGTAAGTATTTCCCCGCTTTTTGAGAAGCGGTATCAATCCAAAGAGGAGGCCACGACAAGTCCCTCGACTCCACATAAAACGATAGCTCCTCCAACCAACGCGATTAGGGGTTGTCAATCCTTCATGGTCACTTACGAGTGAGATCGAAGATATGATAAATAATATTTTGGTATTTTTGGTATATAGATGCAAAGTGAAAAGTAAAAGGCAAAGTAAAACAAAGCAAATAATAAAGTAATGGAGATTGATATGATGAGAATGCCCCAAAATAGGTTTCACTAGTGGCATCTCTCAAGAGCATAGATATTCTACTTGGAACAAATTACGTGAGCAATTGATTAATTGAGCAAATTATGAGTATATCTAGGTATGATCATGTATATAGGCATCACGCCCAAGACAAGTAGACCAAAACGATTCAAGATCTACTACTTTACTCCACTCATCGACCGCTATCCAGATGCATCTAGAGTATTGTTAAAAATAGAGTAACGCTTCAAGATGACATGATGTAGAGGGATAAATTCATGCAATATGATAAAACCCCATCTTGTTATCCTCAATGGCAACAATACAACGTGTTGTCCCCTTCACATCGGGAAAGGACACCGCAAGATTGAACCAAAGCTGCATTCTCCCATTGCAAGAACTACCAATCTAGTTCCAAACCAAACAATAATTCAAAGAGACTTGCAAAGATAACTCAATCATACATAAAAGAATTTAGAGAAGATTCAAATATTATTCATAGATAAGATTCATAAACCCACAATTCATCGGTCTCAACAAACACATTAAAAAGAAGATTACATCGAATAGATCTCCACGGAGAGGGGAGAACATTGTATTGAGATCCAAAAGAGAGAAGAAGCCATCTAGCTACTAGCTATGGACCCAAGGTCTAAGTAAACTACTCACACTTCACCGAGGGGCTATGGTGTTGATTGAAGCCCCTGGTGGAGCCCCCGAGTCCAAAGCCCCAAGATGGGATCCGTGGATAAAGAAGGTTGGCGGGGAATTAGGTTTTGGGCCCCGTGTTGGGGAATGAGGTATATATAGGAGGAAAGAGTACGCCGGTGGAGCAAAGGGGCCACGAGGCAGGGGCCGGTCGACCCCGACTCAATGCCACATGGATCTAGATCCCTATCACTTTATGCTCACGACGATACCACCTGTCGCTTACCTTTGCCGACCATTTGGCTTTTGGCACATGTATATGATAGTGTCGCTAGCATCCATATGATAACGAGCCGGCCGAATGGCTAGTCGGAAACCCAAAGTGGACAAACTTACGGGACAGTATCCATGACCC